>JARQTI010000679.1:31777-43534 GCA_030142655.1 Trachelus tabidus
ATTAAAATGATGAGCCAGTGCTAGATCATATAATAGAAAAATATGTAGTGACTTATGTACTTGGCCTCAATAATCTGATATCAATACTTTTTATTAGAAGAATACAAAGCACTTCTGTACTTGGCGTAGTTTTTTACACGTGTTTTTTGGGGGATTTGACTTACACAGATATCTCTGTAACGTCTTACGTAGGTTATCCTGATCTCGCTTTTCTTCCATTGATCTCCAGCAATTGGTACTACATCCCGTTGACTAATCGGAATAAAATTCTAATGCAGTTGACGACTTTTCATAATTTATTAGGATTATTAGGATTAGGAGGATTATCCATTATGAAAAGTCGTCAATTGCATTAGAATTTACCGTACCATTCGCGACCTGCCTGTTTTAGCCCGTATAATGATTTATGTAACTTATATACTTTATCTTCTTGTCCTTTTATTTCAAATAATGTTGGCTGTTCCATGTATATCTCCTCGGGCAACTCAGCCTGGGTATACGCCGAAACCACATCCATGTGGGTGGATAAACATTTCATTTTGGACACTTATGGCCAAAAACGCTCCCACCATCTTAAATCTTGCTACTGGCGCGAACGTTTCGTCATAATCCTGCCCTGGTATTTGTTGGTCCCCACGTGCAACTAACTTGGCTTTAAATTTTTCAATATTCCCATCCTGGTTTCGCTTTACCCTGTAAACCCAATTGTTCTTTAATAGTTTTTTATTCAACGGTTTACTCACTAATCTCCAGGTATTGTTGTTCTTTAGCGTATCAAACTCGGATTTCATAACTTCTAGCCAGAATGATTTTTCTGGCGAGTGCATCGCTGCATCGCTTGGTACCTCACATTCTTGGCATTTAGCAACATTAGCGTTATGATATAATTTGCGCGGTCTACCGCGCCGTCCGGTCCTTTCCAATTTCGGTCGTCCGCGACCTCTGTTTTGTGGAGTAGGTTCCAACAATTCGTTAATTTCCTGTTCTTCTCCTGCTATTTCTTCATCTTCTTCTAGTGAATCTTCAGCATCATCTTGTGAATCTTCAGGATCATATTGACAATCATTTCCGTCTGAAATTTCATGCTGCTCTTCTTCCTTCTTCAGATCTTCATCTATGGGCTCTTTTGAATTCTCGGTTATTTCGCAAGTTAAACATCCCGATTTAGATTCTGGTTGCTTCTCCTCTTCGGAGTTCGCTGATTCTCGAATATTTTATATAAAACGTAAATCTCTTCGTTTTACCAGTTGGTTTGTTCCTTTTTTCCACAGTCTATAAGTCTTTGCCTCCTGAGAATATCCGGCTAAGATATGTTCCGCGCTTCTTGCTGCGAACTTATTTCCTCTGTTATTTTTATTTAGCGTAATGGTTCGGCTTCCAAATCTTCTAAAATATCCTACGTTCGGCTTCTTTTTGGTCCATACTTCAATAGGAGTTACATTGTTTAACACTTTGCTTGGGCACCTATTTTTAATGCATGCGGCCGCGCACACCGCTTCAGCCCACAATGCGTAAGGTAAGTTAGATTGCAACAACATGCAACGCGCCATTTCAACTAGGGTTAAATTTGCACGTTCGGCCACGCCGTTTTGCTGCAGAGTGTCCTCGACACTCAACTCTCTTTGAATACTTTCTTGTTTTAAAAACTCATTAATAATCGTACGATAAGAATTTTTTGGCATTGTCACTACGAATTTTCTTTATTTGACGATCTTTGTTTTTCAACGCGAGCTTAATACTCTTTAAAAGCTTAGAAAATGTCAGACTTTTTCTTCAAGATTGCTACTTCAAGGTATCTACTCTTGTTGTGAATGAAAATTGCGAGGTATTTTGCTCCCCCTAGGGAGCAAGTTTTAAATGGCCCACAAACGTCAGTATGTATTAAGCCTAAAACATCATTTTCTCTTCTTGCTGATTTCCTAGAAGGTAGCTGAGGAATTTTCGTTTTCATACACACTTCACATTCTGGATTTTCATTATCAAACTCATCTTTCAGACCATCCACAATTTCTTTCCTTTTGAGTTTTCTTACATCCTCGGAATTTAAGTGGCCCATTCTTTGATGCCATTTCATTAGGTTCTCGTTGCACTACTTAGAGTTCTTGATGTTCTTTTATTACATACAAGCCATCTTCCATTATTCCTTTCATTACTGTTGATCCATCTTTGCGTCTCACGACTGTATGATTTTCATTAAATGCTACAGAATATCCATAAACAGAAGTCTTTACAATGGAACTTAATCTAATACCTGCATTTATTACCCCCGAATGGGTCGCGCATTATAGCCGTGTTATTGCACAATCTTTTAATACCGTAGTGATAGACCAAATATCGCGAAAAGCACCGCTGAATATAAGTCAGAGCGATTGTTTTATGCTAATGAGCTGCCCAGTTCTGCACGCACCAAGATTTGGTAAACCGGATGGAACGTTTACGGATCTAACTCAAATTATTATGCAATATTGGAATTATGGAATTCCGGATCCAATTCCGGATCGATCTGTGACGCCTGTGGAAATAATGACCAGGAACAACACCGCGAATGATGATTATGTTTCACTAGATGACCTGCCTACCGTGAAGCAAATAGAAGAGGTTATATTTCAAGAAAACACGCTTGGGCAATACAATCGAAAATACGTACCAATGCAGCCTATCGGGAATTCCACTTCCACTCAAGAAAATTTCCCGGACGAGGAAAGAAACTATAGTGTAACACTCCAACCATGGATAGAAACCGCACTATATGTATACTAATATGGGTAACTTGACGCAAAACGAAGCCATGGGAAGCGAGGTAGCTGTAGACTTCCCAATAGGTATGGAAAGTTTATACGCAGCTGTATCAACTCACTGGATTATCTGGCTACTAGTCTGATCGGAAGGGCTTAGCGAGCAAAACACGAAGAGTCCACATCGAGCCAAGGACACCTACTCCAAGAAGTGTTAACAACGTCACTGATCACCAAGGAACGAGAGGACTCGTTCTAATTTTAAGGGGAGAGGTGTTACGTCCGCAAAAATTCGTCACCCTTTAAGCCACCGATCATTCATACCGTGAAATACATAAAGAACATTATCATCAGACTCATAATCAAATCCCAGTAGAATAATTTTAAGGAAGCCAAATTACTTTAATTAGATATTCAAATATATTTTTTATATCATACTTTAATCGATTATTAATATTAAATAATTAATTGCTAATTATCTGAACGCCCGATCAAAATATTCAAATATTCGAAAGTGTACATAATTTATTCTGACCATTTTTAAGAACCACTGTTATAGTCAATAGTTGAAAACTCAAATAAATAATCATTATTACCCCAATAAATGTATTCAAATATTCTAATTATCTAATTATTCTAATATCAAAAAGTGAGAACCGGCATCTATGTCCGAAAGTTCGAACTACTACTCTACCCTTACGGCCATCCCCCGAACTAACGAGTCGAAAATACAAGCTACCGTCAATAGTCCATGTCACTGAATTGTTAAGTAACTATTTGCAATCAAACATTATCTCGATATCCCAGTAGATCTTTATCAGGAAAAATGTTAAAAACTCTCCTTAGCATCCTTTGCATTATGCGCCAATACCTGCTATATTATACGATTCTTAAATTGATTTTACATATAAGATTGCGAATAGTTCACTAAGATGTATTATACGAAAAATTAGAAAGGGATATTATAAAAAGAAACATTTACAAATAGCGAAAGAGTTGCAGCTGTATCCAAACTTATAAGCAATAAGATAACAACTCGGTATACTTTTCCAATAATAAATATTCAAGCTAAAAATAAATTAGGAGTCTCAAGATTTCTCTGACAAATTAAAATTATTGAAGGATAAACTAAAAGCAGCTAACCTTCTTTTGATAATAAATATTCAATTTTACGAGCAATAAAACACTTTAGAATTTTCTCAGTGACAAATGATTAAACTTATGAGAGCGCTCTAGATTTTTTCCGAGTCTTTTAAAGGAATTAATATTGAAACTAAAAACCTTTACTAAACAAAAAGACAGCAGCTATGATTCATAAAGAGACCGCTCCGAAATTTATTACCAAGGAAACTAGTGCAACTGCGCTTATAACTCTTCACCATCAAGAGACTCGGTCGAGTTTCGCGTCAAGTACAGGCAACCCGCCGTACAGGGTATGGCCCGCCGAGACACTTTACTCGAAGCATCTCTTGTACCTGTGTTTCGACTCAAATATTTTATGAACGGCTGTATGTGAGAAAAATGTATTGATACATTCACTATAGGAATCAAGGGTTCTGAATTGATTGTCACCAAATTCAATACGATTAGTATATGAAATCAGGACGTATTCACATGGCGAGCGAGATGATTGTGTTTCAGGTCCATCGTCGTCGTCGTCTTCGCACGTCCATCTACTTTTTTACACGACAGATGGCGCTGCCCGCTTTCCCTCCTTTACCTATTTATACTCTGAATGGTGTTGGTAATTTATGAATACACAACACAATCGAATACACTTTATACATGAAGCTACCGTTCACACTGAATTTTTAGATAGTATAAGAGTGCTTTCACAACAGTATAGAATTATTATGTTTTTAATAGCATTCATGTGGAGCGCGCGTGTATGGGTATACGTATGTTTGTGCTTCGATATAGTTTCTCCTATTTTAGATGACAGTTTTTAGAGATGTAGGGTGTCCAGGTGTTCATCTCCGTAGTTGCTTGTATCTAGGTGTCAGGCGTGGAAGTCCAGGGTGCCCAGATATTCCGCTCCGTAGTCTCTTGTATCTAGATGTCGGACGTGGAAGTCCAGGGTGCCCAGATGTTCCGCTCCGTAGTCTCTTGTATCTAGATGTCGGGCGTGGAAGTTCAGGGTGTCCAGGTGTTCCTCTCTCTAATTTCTTGTATCAAAGTATCAGACGTGGAAGTCCATGGTGTCCAGGTGTTCGCCTCCGTAGTTTCTTGTATCCAGGTACTAGATATGGAAATCCAGGGTGCCCAGATGTTCCGCTCCGTAGTCTCTTATATCTAGATGTCGGGCGTGGAAGTCCAGGGTGTCCAGGTGTTCCTCTCCCTAATTTCTTGTATCAAAGTATCAGACGTGGAAGTCCATGGTGTCCAGGTGTTCCCCTCCGTAGTTTCTTGTATCCAGGTACTAGATATGGAAATCCAGGGTGTCCAGGTGTTCCGCTCCGTAGTTTCCTGTATCTAGGTGTCAGCCATGGAAGTGCAGAGTATCCAGGTGTTCCTCTCCTAATTTCCTGTATCTAGGTATCAGACGTGGAAGTCCAGGGTGTCCCGGTGTTTCTTTCTAATAATTTCCTGCAACTAGGTGTTGGACGTGGAAGTCCAGAATGTCCAGAAAAGTGTGCAGCGAGCGACACTTCGCCGTTTTGCTAATAGTATCCTCTCCATTGTCCGCACGGCCTGAGGTACGTAAATAATCGAGCACACTCTTACGCTTACCACACGGCTTCAACAAGCTGGACACTATTAACGACGCTTATATGCATTCAAGATTACATTTTCATTAAAAATTTGTATATATCTTTATCATATCTAAAAAAATGGACATAAATTAAATTTATATGTCATTAAACATTTTCGACAACGCAATATAGTTTTCTGATTAGCAACATCACAATGCATTTACATTTTATATCTATAAAAATATAGATTTCAGTGATTAGGGCTTCTATATCCCGTTGAGCAACAAAAACTTGTGATATTCCCCAAAAAACACTTACGTGTAAAAAACTACGCCAAGTACAGGAGTCCTGTGAATTCCTCTAACAAAAAGTATTGAAATCATATTATTGAGGCCAAGTGCTTAAGTCACTACATGTTTGCCAATTATATGATCTAGCACTGGCCCATAATTTTAGTTGTGTTTTCAAAATTTCCTATAACGTTTTCGCTGCTCTTTTACATCACTAGTGCGTCCCGTAGTTGATTATGATTTAATGGTCATTTAATAATTTATAAAACTTTATAAACCTTCCGAAACTACTAGTTCTCACACTTTTCAAAAATTCCCAAAATGCACTATTTCACTCCAACCCTTGTCATTCGGCCATTTTATATCCGCCCGGGATAAAACCTTTACCATTCGAATGGGAACGAAATTTCTTAAAAAATACATCTTCGGTTTTTCGACATCGGTCATAATTTCACAGAAATACACAAAAATTCAAGTGTTCTACTTTAATTGGACGTTACTGTATATTTAGGACATCTGGTACAAAATAATGAAGAACTTCATTTACGCTGATTACCAGAAAATTAGGCGGAAATAACTTATAAATGTTAGACGAAAAATGTGACTTGGGGAAAAATACAGGTGCTTGCTCTAAACGCACTTTTAGAAACAGATAGTTATACAGGGTTTTCCGAAATTACCTGACCCGGTGGGTATGGCCGGTGTTCGGGAGGCATCAGTCATCACGAAAATGACCTTCATTTTGTCCGGAAGCTCTTAGTTTTTAAATGGGAGCAAGTCAAAGTTGACCAATCAGAGCGAACATTCAACAGAAATGGTAGGCTCCTATGAGCTCTGAGTTTTCTTTACCTCTTTTTGTTTCTCAGTGGCTATGGGCAGACTGAAACCAGGCGAAGCCATACCTATTAGGTGTCACTTGCTGAGAACAGTTATGCACTAACTGAAAACTGTAATATCTTATGATAATGTAGGAAATAATAAAGATCTGCCGCAATCTATGGCTTCGCCTGACTTCAGTCTGCCGATAGCCACTGATAAACAAAAGCAAGGGAAGAAAACTCAGAGTTCGTAGGTGCCTACCATTTCTGTTGATGCTTCGCTCCGATTGGTCAACTTTGACCTGCTCCCATTTAAAAACTAAGAGCTTCCGGGCAAAACAAAAGTCATTTTCGTGATCAGTGAAGCCTCCCGAACACCGCCATACCCACCGGGTCAGGTAATTTCAGAACACCCTGTATACTGATTTACCTATTAGTGAGAACAAAATGACCTAGAGAACACAGAGCTGCGAGTGTGTTTCTAGCAAGTTAACTAAAGGATGAATTCGAAAACCACTTCGTAGTTCCTGTGAACTCCCCCTATGTGGATACTAAATTAAAAAATCATTTTGTTTATTGTACTTACCTGAGTGTGATCATTTAAGACAATATAAGAGAATGGAAAATTGAGTATACTTTCTATTATTGTGAAAGCATGTTCCTCGATATTGCCTTGATGAAATTTAGAATCCGTAACATAATGTGATAACACATCAGCTAGTGCACACCATAATTCCGATATGCTAAAGCTAGAAAAGATATGATCATGCTGTAAGTTGTACTGAAATTTTAGCAACCTCAAAAGTATATAATCATGCGTACCTGTTAGACGCTTCCAATTTTAAGGAAACCATTTTATTGTGAATTGTTTCGATAATTTTAAGCGTATTTGACTTGTCCGGTAATAAAGTATTTGATTTTATACCTTGCCACAACAGTTGTTTAATCGCTTCATACTGTTCCCTTTAACAACATATTTTAATCTACATTAATATAATTAAAATAGCAGGATCTGCCTAAATAACAATAACTACACTACTATTTATCCTTTTTGTGATAGGCACATAGCAAATTGTTTATCTATTATGTGAAATAAAATAATGACGATAAACAGTGTGTATATAATTCGTAAATAGCAATTTATAAATAAGAATTGTCTTCGATACTAGTTCATATTTCGTAAAAATTATATAGGGAAGACAAAACTTATATAATGCATTTTTAATACTACAAATATGAGAAAAAACTAAAATGTCATTCATCATCATATGAAAGTCAGCTACATATGTACTTAAATCATTTGAACATCAGAATATTCATGCATAATGTATACATTTTTACAAAAAATTATATACTTCAGATTATATATTTTAACGAATTCTTTTTCATATGATATCAATTAGAAATGCACCAAAAACCGATTGCGAATTATGTAAATTTCAATGAATTCTATTAGGAAATATTTATTATCACAATTAATGAATTGAATTAATGCAGAATATTTGTAATGGTCATTAAATTGCGTTGATTGATGTAATTTTAATACAAACTATTTGTTGATAAACACTTACTAAATTTAATTTTTAGTCAGATATATGTTTAAGAGAGCTATTTATTTACAAAAAAAAACTTAAAGTGATAAATAAGCAGGAATTGCTAATAAATGAGAAGCTAAACGAAAAATATGATTACTTGAATTTATAGAGTATTCTTTGGTAAACCAAATAAACTCTGAAACATTCAAATCGAATCAATGCTGTGAATGTTTAACCAAAAAAATAGTGTACAAAATTGGTTCTCTGGAAAATTTATAATTACAAAATTTGCGTTACAAAGTATATACATTGTTTTCTGTCAATTTCACTATACTAATAATTATTATGTTTTAAATGGTTATACTAAATATGTTCTATACTTTTACGCTCGTTTTGATTGGACTATATATCTACTATTTTTCCTTACTTATCACTCCAATTCATTGTTTATTTTGCACTAATAAAAGTAATACATACTTTTCAGGTTTTACGAATGTTTCTGTAGTTAGAAAGTTCAACATAAAATTTATAAATTTATTAGTTGCAAAAACATGATTAGTAGAATTGCTGCTGACATTAGGCATAATTACATTGACGATCAAACTTTGTATGTTCTGTTTATTGGAAACGTGGTCATCTATTTCCATCAAAATTAATGTAATGTCATTGTACGCCAAAGCCTGTAAACATACATATTATGCATATATGTGGAAATATTGTTTGCAAATTGTGCAACGTAACACACCTGGAAGTCCATGTCAAGTTTCTTGACATGATGTATCAAATTCGCCCACAGTGCCGTAATAATGTTTTGTTTTGTTTCAACATCCATATTACTTAAATCATTGACTATAATTGAAGCTTCGCCTACACTATGAATAAAACTTTTGTAGCTTTGCCGAAAAATTGAATTCGAAATGCCATGGGGAAGTCTTTCCGTTAATTTAGGAACAATTATTTGACATTCTTTCGCTGTCGGAGTTAACAATTGTAGCAAAATATCAATGGCAAGAACGTTTGTCTTTAAAAATCTTTTTCCAGCAGAAGCGGTTGTATTCAATGTATAAGAAAGTAATGGGGTATCTCCAAGTGGTCCAAATGCAAAGTTCAGAAATGGCACTAATACACAACCAACAAATTTTGAAAGATCATTGTACAGTTTAACAATTAAATGCCACCAAACTTCTAATTTCGTAATAGTTATCAATTCAGTTTTACTATTTTTAGCGTTTAAAGGAATACAAAGAAGTTTTATTCTTCTTGCAGTTGCAAGTTCTTGTAGATCTAGAGCAAAGTTATCAATTAATATTTTCCATGATCCAAAAGCTTGCCTATATAAATATACGAAGTAAAAATTAGTATACTCAAAATATATTGTGTGTAAATGATATGTTTTATGATATTCACCTACGAATGATAGTATCAGTAGACTTAAAAGCCTTTTCCTCAACACTAAGTAAATTGTTGATTAAATTAGCACCATGATGAAGATCGGTACCAAGTAACTGTACACTAATATTCCACAAACTAGCCCAATCTGGATCAGATACTTCCACCAAAAAAGCAATACGTTTGCAATATACACTTTGTAACATTGATTTATACCTTTGCCACATATCTAAAAAGTTATTACGTATGTTATTTCCTAAATCAGTTTCTACTGCTTGCTGTAAAAGTCTTATTGCTGATCTTCGTTGACGTTTATGACCCATATACGCTAAAGTTATTACTTTACTCATTAACAATGAATCAAACTGAAAAAAAATTTAAGAAGATAATGTTATGTGTAATAAATAGTCATATTTCTGTATACCTATCCTTCCCACCCACAAAAAAGCAACTAGTAGTATAAGACTGATAACTGGGAAAACTAAATCCCTCATTGGTTAGATTCAGTCATGTTGATAAAGTTATTCAACAAAACACTCACATGATGACTAATTTTTGCCAATGAGGGATCTAGTTTTTTGAGTTATCCATCTTTTACTGATTTGTTTTACATAGGAAGGTACTTTATAATAATCAAAGAATGCTACCTGATGGACATCCCAATTAGATGCACAAGTGGATAGTTTATATAGTCTTTGTAGCATATTAAGTGCATAATCAATCATCTTTTCTTCAATTTGTTCAACATCAGACAATTCTTTATTTTCAGCGTCTGTTAATATTTGAAAGTTATCTGTTGATATATTTTCTGTTATCCATTCCATAATATCAGATTGGATACTGTACATACAGTCATAGAAAAATGGAATAACCATTTTGTCATTTACTGCTGTCAATAGAATACTATCTTGAACATGTTCCAAGAATTGAAAAATTCTTAACCTACATCATAACAGTGGATGACAATACTGTTTCACAGCTGTTTCAAATTTATTTATATTTCAACTCACCTGTTTTTTCTATCTAATTGCAAAACAGTTTGAAAAAAATGCAGACTGTGCGTTTCCAGTGTACAAAGAATATTATTCAATGTAATACCAGCATTAGAAGATAATACTTGATCATCACTTGTCAATAAAATAATTATCAATTCACAAAGTTCCCCATATTGATCATCTGTGAGAGCCTCTGTTGCTTTGAATCTATCCATATTACTGCAAATTAGTATGAGTTTATACATAAGTAAATAAACAAATTTATTTATAGAATATGCTACTATTTATCAATATAAACATGTAACATGCTTTGATAATCTGTTTCATGATAATAGCTGTAAAGTAATGAGTAAGCAAAGAAGTTAAATTATATATTCTTATAATAGTGAGCATACTATCAATATTTTAGCAAACTGTTTTGTAATATTAATACAAAGAAATATTATCTTATTACAAACTTTTTAACAGTGAATAAGGAGTATTCTATAAAAGTGTAACTTTTCTGTGTGTGTTGTATAAATATACAAAAGAACTAGTGAAGTATTTTGACTATATGCATCCATATTCTGAGCATAGTCATCCAAGATTTTTTTATATACAAAGGACTACTACGAATAACGTAAGCAGCATCCAGACTGTTTTCCAATATTTTTTTTCAATATTAAACACTTGGAGCTGTGATGGGCTTATTAATGACAATGGCATATTAAGATACCATAGAATGCCAATGCTACATACCAATTATTTTAGAAAAAACATTGTAGACTGTAGTGTAATTAAAGTCATTTTTATGCTATCCTTAATCTAGCCTTTAGATATATTTATAACTCATATTTATAAGTATACATATTACATATACATAAGTTACAATTATGACTTACATATAGTTAATTATATATATATATTTTTATTTACCTGCGAATGTAGGTTAATATTCTGCATTTTTCTAGAGTATCTCCTTTGTGAAGTATATTCAGAATTTCAAATGCACTCTGTTCATTGAATTCCATACTTTCTTTCAAGCTTTGGCAAAAGCCACAATGAAATTAATTTTCTACAAATTTAATATCCTTATGAATGTAACAATCATAACAGAAAAGATGAAAGTCGTGATCAGTCGTAATGATATACAACAAGAACCCACCCAGCTCAGTCACTCTTCAAACGCCCGTTTGAATACGAACCACAGACCACTTATTGGAGACACGGCACTCTCGTGCCATAGACAGAGATGAGTGGGGAGATGCACAACGCTCCGGTTTTAGGCGATACCAAAAGCATGGCGCTAAATCGTAGCGGCGA
>JARQTI010000681.1:13231-24759 GCA_030142655.1 Trachelus tabidus
CACCGCACTTTTTTTAAAAACTTTAAAAAATGATTCAACGATAGGCTTTTTCAATAGTTCTCGAGGAGTTCTATAGTATATTTATTTTAAAATAAATCGCTCCGTGCCGCTCCCCCCTCCCGCTCCTCTCTACCATGAATGGATGGAATAAAAGCTCAGCGGGAACCACCGATCGAGAGGCACCTGGCACCCAATCATAATTCTAGTGACATTCGGAGGCGATGGAACGATGACAATGTGGTCATTCGTATAGGAATCGTCTTTTTCTATACGGTACATAGAACAAATGTATATCGAGAACTTACAGCGAGCAATGCAGATGGCGCAGATAGTACGCACGTACATTTTCACACGTGTTCGCAAAACCATAGCTGTATTTACACGCACTGAGCTAATCCCTAATGAGAATTTCATTATGAGAATTGAGGACCCACCGAGGTTAGTCTTGAACTGGTTCCAGCAAGGTTCCACACGAGTCCTGGACTTGCCAATGAAAGTTAGAACAATAGTAGTCAGACCGCGTCATCAGCTCCACATTCAAGGGCCATCTCCTTAGGATCCGAGACATAAATAAGTCCCTCAAAGTGGAACTGACGTCACGGACCGACTATCCATCGGAATGACAGTACGCATGTGGCTGCCGTACTGCTCTACAGTCTGGTCCACCCTAAAGAATTTCGCAGCTCACAAAAAATGAGGGAACACATAGAAAAGACTGTGTCCACTCTCTAGATCCTCCCCTGTTATTTCTACAAGGTGAACTGTTATTCGAACGATGCAATAACATTTTTCGAAAGGACCCTTCTATCCTACGACAAAATCGAATCCAACCAAAGAGAGACCATCCTTGTACGTCCCATGTTAGTACAGTCAGTGACATCGCATAAGATTGGACGTCCAATCGGAAACCATACTAAGGTACACACACAGGGGTAGTCGAGATTGGTGCGTGCGTCATCGATCGAGACGTTTCAAAAGTGACTGACTCATTCCTACACCAGACTAGTAGAAAAAAAGCTTCGTTTCCAAGTACGAACAAAACAGCTACGAACGATCGCCCAGATATAACCTAAAACATCGTATGCAAACTCACCCTGTTACACGTGCCCATAGTTATTCCAACTCCTGAACTATACATATATATAAAGGCAAAAGAAGGTCAAAATAGTTCCACAAACCACAATGCACTTAAGAATGTATTTCAATACTGAGATTGAATTGCCATACAAACGAAGTGCATGTACAAATTGCAGTAAGCATAATACCGAACTAGTAAATTGTAAAGCTCAGCACAGGGCCGAATTTCGCAGAATGCAAAGCTTACACAGTTTCCATAGAGAGTCCGTACATTTAGTGCCAAGTACAGAAGCGAGTGGTTGGCCGAGCAAACATGATCTCGGTTGCTACTTAACAATGTGTTTACGTTTATGGATACCGTCTGCGTGCCGACCAGGGGGTAGGGGGGTGTAGAATAGAACGGTATTCTATGAACTATGGCGAGACTATGAATGCGTCTAATTAATTCTCATCAGGTACCTCGACGAAGAGCCAGTAGGCAAGTACTCGCCATCTTTACTTCTCATACTATAGTCCTAGCAAAGTATCCAGTTCTGGGTACTAATGAGCTGGCTTACCTCGCACCGTAGACAGCTTATAATACATAAGATACAGCAATAAAGTCCCGCGAGTCCTTTAACCTACACTAGACAGTATGTATATATATAATGCATATCTATATATAAATTCCCTTTCTCGCACAGCTTCTCTTCTTAAAGCACCCGCGGACTTGTCCTCCTTCGGGAGTTAAAAAACAGCCCTAAGCGAGGCAGACCGGAGTGTCTCGCGATTCTATCTAGGTTAACGGGTGGCCAACGGATTCCTTGAAAAACTTGAGCACCTGGGAAAGACTCGACAGCGAAGAACCTAACTCCGTTTCGAACGTTGTTTCTTGTCGCTGGTCAGAATCGCAGGACTTGAAAGCTTCTTCAAAAGGGATCTAATAATAATAACGATGTAGATACAAACGCGTTGCCATAGATAGAATGCAAATAGGATCCGAAAATAAAATGGAGGAAATAATCAGTTTTCCTGAAGGAACGTGGATAATGGTGTTAAAAAAAATTGGAAGACCTTTTTTCGCAACTATGAGATTCTAAAGAATTCTTCGAGATGATAAGAAAAATATTTTGAAAATCATTTTGAAATTATTCTACCACGTGCACTGTTTCACGTGTCGCGCCAGCCTTTTAACGCTCATGTAAATTTCATTCACGGGATATAATTGAAAAACAATATAAATAATTCATTTGGCACGGTTATACCTTTACTGTCTCGAGGGATACTTGCCACGAGGATTAAACTACATTGCGTGACCGATACTTCGCGGGGGTTGAGAACCCCTGCATTTCTGCTGTGGAGGGTGAGGTTGCTATAGCAACCTGCTACTCGGACACGTCGTCTGCTACAGAGATGAGTACCACCTCGGGATTCAGAATCGGCCGAGGAAACTATTCAGGAAGATAGCGATGGCTCCTTAATACTTGCAACGTCCGTTTATGTGTTGACGATCTGACTTAATGAAATTCAGCCACTGGTGTAGACTTCGATCGACCCTTACGAATAGTTGCCATACAACCAACGAAGTGCGGCAACTATGATTTATGTGGAGGTACAATAACATCTGTCCAGGATATCATCGTCCTGAATAAACTATTGCTGCCGGTATTGACATATACGAATATACACTATCAGTAAAACAGAACTGACATCTGTAACAACATGAGACAATCGATATCGATCGATGTATAAACTTGTGTTGTATCAAGAAAAAAATTTTTTCTTTCGCCTACTTTTCATGCTTACGTTCACTATGGAATTTTCTTTACGTCCAAGACTGATTCAAGCCCACTCTGTCCCACTATCAGATTTCTATATTAGAAATCGCGACATCTGTTGCTCGTATGTATCAGTTTATTTATTTATTGAGGAAAAAAGAAACCGGACAACTTTATGCCTCGGCCCGTCTCTTTGAACTGGAATGACGTTAAGGCCGTAGCTAATAGCAATAACGTGACTATGTTTAAGTCCTTATCTGGGTATCGGTAATCCGGGCTTCGAAGGAGTCGTTGATTAAGGCTTAACAGCTCAACGGATCTGCCAGAGTATTTGCATTGACGAATGCGGTCTCGGATAACTTCCTAAATTCAGATCAGCCCTTTCGAAAAGCGATCGTACCGACGTCAGAATTCCTTCACGATCCTGTCTTTATTGCGCGCCATCTAGCCGCCACACCTTCCATCCATCCTATACACGGATACACAATATCTGTCCCTTTTCTTATCCCTATACGTAGTAAATATATCCTTACGTGTATACACATATAGGTACAGAGATTTCAATGCATTCTTTTATCCCGTCTCGTAACTCGAGCGAAATGCCGGAATCGACTTTACGTGACTGCCACTTTAAGGAAACCAATTGTCCTGGCGAACCACGGAAAACTTCTGACCGAGTTGGACAGTACAAATTTTCTTACCGTCAAATTTGTAAGAGAGAAAAAAATTAAGAAACGTAAAGGGCACTGAGCTTTTCGCAATTGGTTTGAAATGACATTTTTTTTAATTTGACACCCTATATAGGTTTAGCCAGTACTTTCGCACTGGTTGTTTCTCTACGCTGTTAGTATGCCAGAGAGTCAGTCTAACAGGCCGTATTATGAAAGCCACGTAAATATATCATTTAAAAAAATGTGTCAGATGCGTCTCTATAGGCGATCTTCAGGTGGGAGGACATATAGCTTGCTGGTGACGTGGTTGGACCCTTTATTATCTGTGCGTTTTAATTACGCTCGTAGAGCAGAAACCCGATAAAAAAAGCTTTGGCCGGGCTAATTCAGTAGTCGAGAGGCAGAAGGGTCGGGTACTCGAAGGGTGGTTAAGGAAAGAAACTGAGTGGGGCGAAATCGTGAAAGGTAAACTTCGCCTTTATAAATCATGACACAGTGAATAATACAAAAGCTACTGTTACCGAACACCCACCAGGTAGAATTCTTTCTGGGATTAATCGTTAAGAATTAAGGTACCCGGGATGGAAGCGTGTCTGGACAGTCACGTATCGGGTACCAGTAACCACAATGCATATACATTTATAATTATGCCGAGTTATTCAGCCTAAACGGACGAGGATAACACGCCCATTTGAGTCTCATGGTAAAATCAGGACCAGGTCCTTTTTTTCAGCTTGGGCCGAATAGCCGGGTACATAATAATCAAAGATCCAGTACCGAAACAGACAAGTAATGGCAGTCTTACCTCAACTGTATTTACTGTTTATAAAAAAAATGAATTTGAAATTTACCTAAAAAATTTTTACATTCGTGTATCGGTTTTATTGTCCGCTTAGATATGTAGCTCATCCGCATAAACGTACTCGTAACTGTAGTTATTTTTTATAGCAAATAACATACAGTTCGCATCTCACCGCCATAATGGATTCCTTAGTACTTAAATTTGTTAGAATTACAACCTAACCTCCTGTACTTGGCATATAAATACAATATCAGACTCCAACCTTTCCATCCATCCACCTACCAAGGTATTTATTGATTTTCGCCAAGTAACTGCAGAAGCTCGGCGACTCCTTCGCGAAGAGGGAACGGTTTTCCAACCTTTTTCACTAGAGTCACGGAGGAAGCGCACTAGCTTTTGCAAAACGAATTATCGCGATGGTACTTCAGACCAGGAGGACAGTTCGACGTCCCGGAGTGGATCGATCGCTACGTTTTTCTAAGTAGAACAATCCACCGCTCGACTCTATCATTACAAGGTACCCTCTTATCGTCTCTTTATTGATTGCCAGTGTATCCACTATCGATTATTTAATCTTCCACGAATTCTAACCTACCGATAGCCAGTTTCAATTCTTCGGTGACCATGAAAACTTGTAGTCACGGTGCTGCCAACCTATTCAACCCGTGGGGTCCGTTAATTTTTCATAGTACCTCAACGAATGCCGCGTCAGGGGTGTACCAAGTATCTGGGGCAACTGTGGTTACGAATATGTATCCCACCACAGAAAAATATCACTCTAACAGAAACAATATGGCGGTGCGGCTTGACGATCCACTGTGCGGTTAGATTGCGGATATTTCGCATATCCAATCAGTCATTTCGAAAATACGCGCCCCGAATTCAAACTCATTGGATCGTTCGTTCGCGTCCTTGTCCGACCCAGTAAAGAGGATTGAATAAAAAGGCTGCTCCGTACGCGCCTGACGTGTTTCGCTGGCGCTGCAGTGGCTTTTGGGTATTGCGCAATTTCGCGAAACACACTCGAGAATGCGAATTAAAAAATTCTACTGTGGAAATGCGTATAATTGCCATTGCCATTAAACATAACGAGGCACGATAATAACGTCGTTACCTGGCCATAGGAATCAATTAAACAACCAGAAATCCAGTAGCGTTGTCTCTTTCACTTATGTGCCAGAGACAATAACGAAAGGTTACAATGCGCACAGAGCCATTATCGTGGACTCTTGTATGATTGGTAGGGAGAATGATTGCGCGTTGCAATTTTTCTCAATTATCACAGATGAAATATCGCCGTGTAATAGTCTTGGGCGCACGTGAGCTTAATATTAATTATACCGAAGTCGTTCGTTATGAGCCATTATAAGAAATAAAGGACTGGCATATATAGTGATATAATAAATCACACGTCACTTATTTCCTACGGTGCATTGAATTACTCAACACCAAAATGCTTACACACCAGTCATTATTTCCCATTAGTAAGTGACAGATGTGAATTAAAAATTCTTATTGGTCAAACATTTTTTTTTTATATACGACAAAGTGGAAGCGTTTGTCGTTTAGGATGAAAATGAAAAAAATTCAAATCGTAGTTGGCAACACTGTTACTTTCGTAAGTTCTAGATTTGCGATCCAAGCGAAAGGGGTCTCTCGAATTGAATAAGTTTGTCCAGGCCGAAGGCTGCTCCTTATGAGTTCTTGTATCCATATTTCCCAAACTTCTGTCGAGTCGCGTGTATCGTTCTGTCGTAGCTACGATTCGCTTCTGTGGGTCGACGCACGTGAAAAAGTAAGGGGTGAAAATTCAAGAAAAAGTCAAAGAGAAGGTATGCGAATGAAACAATGGAAAGGTAACTTTGACAATTTGATATCTATATGTATGTATACGTTGGATGCTGGGTACTTCGTATCAATAACGATTTTCCACTAATTAGCTTCATTGAGCGCGTTAATTCGCAATTTTCCTGCTACAAATTCGCCACGCTGTCGACGACGCGCACGGAGAGGGGAAACGACGTTACGTAACATTTCAATTAACTCTTGCACACACAACGTGGGCTCGACTGCTTTCCATAAATTACGACTGGCTTGGCCAGACTGTTTTTTTTTCTTCCTTCTTATTATCATCCCACCTTTAAACCCACGTTCCGAGTATATGGGAAACCCGTCTTAATCCAGGTTTAAGATCGATACGACAATTCAGGCTGGCTCGTTAAACCGAACGATTGATTGGACTCTTGCTTTTCTGGATTGTAGAAGAAAATAAACGAGTGAAGGATTAAACGTAAAGTCGCTTCAGAAATTTACGTTCCTCTCTTACGTCCTATAATTACGTGGAATGTACTTGCCTGAGCTTTTTATTTAATAATTATTACTTTGACAGTAGCACGGGTTCCGCGTAAGTGTATCACAGGGGTCATCTACTTATCACTTTCAATGGAAAAGAGTCACCTAGATCTCACATTTAATTAGTGGATTGACTATATGTCACAAGGTATACCTAGATTACCTAATCAGACAGTATGATTACTCTAATAATTGATAATCGAAATGATTATAACGACCAATATGATCGATTGCTAAAATTTTGCATTCGAGTCTATCACGATTGCTATCGTACCGTTACATGGAATCTCAATGTTTATCTATAGCTGTCTGTTATTTAGGTATGCAACTAGTAGGAAATACTAATAAAATCAATCGATTTTTAATTATGACTGTCTGGAGCGTGTCTTAGGGCATATTATTCATAATGAATATTACGAAACTCCTGTCTACCCTATACTCCTGTATAATGTATACGGTGACAGGAATAATTGTTAGTGTTTGTATATTATCTAGTTACTAACAAGATAATATTATGCACGCAGTACGGACAACAGTTAAGGAATTAAAGCTTGAGGGGACTCATTTGTATTGTAATACATAACGAAAAGACCTCTGGCAACGATGAAGTTTACTGTCAGACGATTCAGAAATGGCATATTGTATACGGGACTCTATTACATTGAAACCCATAAGAGGATGGCCTCTCGAAAAACAAATTTCACTCGTGACCAGACTACACGAACAAGTAGGATATTGATAAATATGAATATATTTAAATAAACTATTATATTCACAAATATAATAATTCCGAATAATTTAATAATTTCTATATAACACCGCAATCGAACGAGACTTTTCGAAATGAATGACCATCGAATCGACATGGTACGGTACGTTACGAAAAATGACATCCATATTTCATGAAAATCCAAAGAGCGCTGCTTGATAAATTCAAGGAAGTTTCGCGCGGTCTGCTATCCAGGTTTTCACGGTTGCGAAATGAACGAGAACTATGTAGCAGCGGTTGCATAACGAATAGCTTCCGGAAGGAAGTTAGCCGTCGCGGTATCCAGGATGGAGATGCGTTTTAAAGAATTTCCCTCGTCACAAGATTCTCCGATCTGTATAATTGTCTATTCTACTAACAAAAAGACGAGACACCGGAATAAATTGTCATGCCAGTCGTTGCAGACGTTTTAAGAAGCGCAAAACGAAAGCTACACTCACAAGGACGTGTTTAATTCTAAAAAAGGATAGTGGGGTCCGGCGGGACCCCACCCGATTAAAATCGTCACCCCGAGTAGGCAACGCGTATCTCCTCCAGGCTTAAAAGACCTTCACGAGTCAGCGCATCGTCGCGTTACAACAGAGAAGCGTGCCAAGCGAACGAAGAAAATGGAACGCGATAGAAATTATTGGAAAATAGTTGTTTGAAAATTTCGTGGAGAATATTTCATCCGTATAGAAAGCCACGACCAAATGGTACAGGAGGGAAAGCTCATATCCGTTGGCCTCCGGTATTCCATTATAAACTTGGATCATAGTTATCGTTAAACTGCATTACGAAGCTGGCACTGGCGTTGACTGTACATTGTAGCGCATAGCCAAAGGATGGTATATAGTGGCTGGAGAAATACAAATGGGGAGGAAGATGCTTGAGAATATAATATACCTACGTAACGTACTACGAAACTATATACATATATATCATAGAGTGGATGACTAACGTAGTAGTCAGTCTACCCTAAAAGTGTTTGAACATGGCGCCATAGTCGAGTGGGATATAGTGGTAAGATAAACGCAAAGGCCAACGAACCTGCACGTCACGTAGGGGTAAAAATGACAAATGGCGTCTCGCCCTATATTGTCTTTCCATCCTGTCTTTACTGTTGCGATGAGTCGAAGGGTTCGCAGACGCATAAAAGACAATAATGCAGAAGCACATGCGGAACGTATCCTTCTAGATGCTTCTAGACTTCGGTGGATATCGACGGGCGCGAATTCCTAGGGGGAAAGAAGGGAAAGGGGTTGGGGTGAAGAATTCAGCAGTACGTCGTGGCATGCGTAGAGGACAATATTCTTCTAGAAAATTCTGGATGAATGGAAATACACTTCCGGATGGTATTTTCAACGAAGAAGTTGCTGCTATAGTCTGTTCATTGTGCCTGGAAAAAGAGAAGGGCTGTGAGGGGGAGATTGAGAAAGAAGGGGAATATAATAATTTTTATTTTTATAGAGTTATCGAGACCGTCCGCCATTTTGTCTATTATTCATGAGCACTGTGTATGTACTATGCTGTAACAATTTTCAGGGTGGTTATGAATTGCCGAAAATTGTATTGCGCACATGTATCAAATGAAAGCGGCTAACTTCACTCGGTGCCAATACCTCTGTATACTACTTATGTACGTCGAGTGGTTTATTCCAAGAATCGTATGACTCGACCCCCGTTTATCCATTGGTGCCATGCCGGTAAATTTTGGCGAATACTCGAGCGGACGTTATCCTTGCCGAGAATGCATTACGAGCAATGCATATCCGGTTTGGTTGCATTTCCAATATTATGAATATATTACACAGAGTCCAGGAATAATATTGGTTTCATGGGCGTTTCACGTGCGACCGATCGGGTCTGTTTTAAAATACTGGCCAGGCAATGTGGTGTATTTTATTATACCGTATATAGTAGCTTTATGCACCAGGGAGTTCAATTGCCATTTTAAAGGTTTTCCAAGCGAGTCGTCATACATGTAGGTCGTCGTATACTAGATATATATATATATATATGTGCATACGATAAGCTAATGGTACATAGATACAGATATATTCACGTATCGTAAAAATTTGACATTTATTAAAAAATTTTTAAACGACCACCGCGATTTTATATCGTATTAAGTATATATGAAATGTATTATTATTTGTTTAAAATCGTAATTTAAGTTTTTTTATGCGGATGTACAAATTCTCAAAGGAAAATCATCGAAAGGGTCAAAGGGTCTTATGGAATATCTTGAGAATCCTTGCTACTTGAACTTGCGCATGTTAAAGAAGCTGTGCGGTAAGGTAATATAATACGCAATAACCTCAAGGGAGATTTGTAGAAAAGCGCCGTGACGTCGGACGACGACGAGGTCCATTGAAAAGAAAAATTGATTCTTCGCAAGAGAGATGGAATCAGGTCGGCTAAAATAAAGATAATGAAAACATGACCATTCTACGATATTCATCGTGACGAGAGCGATCATTATCCAACCTGTAAAATCGTATTTGTGTTACGAATGCCCCAGTGAGGAATACCTAAATATATATTTACTAAGGCTAAACCCTGGACACAGTGTTTTTGAGTACCAAGAAATTTCGTGGTATTTAATTATTTTGCAAGTTCAGAAAAAATGTTTATACGTAAAATCATCCCTCGCAGAAAATTCTCACCCTTAAAAACGTCTAGATTAATAGCTGCCCTTAGAGCGAAACAGTCCCACTCAATCAAAGGGACCATTTTCCCTCGAGAATTGGTCAGCTGTCATACTAAATTGGTGCCGTCTTATTAATCCCAAGGGTACTTCGTCTGGCTGGCTTACTGCAGACCCTAATCTAATCTTCTTAACCGTATAGATACATATTCATAAGAATTGAGTACGCGGACGTAAATCGATTGTCTGATAATAACGTAGAGTTTGGATTCTTCGATTTTATTCTCGATCCGAGAACAATGGCTGTATTGTTCTGGCGATACTTCTTTTTAGCCTGTGACTTCCTGATTTATATGTACTCGATATCGAACACTTTTTTTTTTCTTATTCTTCCCATCGTGCCGCCTATCATCCTTCCGCAATTTGATTTGCGTTATCGAATTTTATTAGCGTCAACGTAGCGGTAGGCCGCCATGCGATATAGAAAAAATACAAGAAATTCGGGCGATTCGTGGTCGGATTATTTTTCGGGAAGGTAATTGCCTCAATTTCACAGATGGAAACATATGAGAAAAAGGAAGAAATTGTTATTCAATATCGATATAACGTTCGCGTAGCGGGATTCGAAAAAGCAATATCGTAGAACGGCTGAGTAAATCTCAGATAAAAACCAAATAATTCTCATTATAACGTCAAACAAATTCTATTTCCAAAGAAGAAGTACATTTAATGATGTCGACCCTTTGTAATATCTAGTAAAAAGAACATGGTCTGCGCATATGCCTCTTCCGCAGTACCATTAATTATTTTTATACAGAATTAACATTATTTCTTGCACATATTTGCAAATAATCGATAATTATTTAATCCACAAGCTCAATGATTTTCAATGATTATGAGTATCTTATGTAATATTTCAGTATTTACGCCACAAACACAGACTATCGATTCCACGCATCAGATTTACAAGCAGAATATCATAGTTATCAGATTACCAAAAAAAAAATACCATAGTATCACTGTATATCCCGAGTACAACTACAGTTGAGGAATTGGTACCAGGTGTTTAGATCCCAGAAGATACGAATATTCTCTATCCGTCCCATATGTGTATACCATACATCTATACGTATACGTAGAACGTAGATAACCAAGAACGGGTCACGTCTTTCGTATTTGACATTTTATATTTCGCCGATAACGTCCCGAAGACGTCTTCGAACGCATTTTCAGAATATCACAGGTACGTTATATAGTTATCGACGTAACGGTAAACGTCGCTGAGGGGTAAAAAAAGAAGGGTAGATCGAATCAGGGCAATGGCAATACGTGCAACGAAAGGTAAAGGGGTATCAATCTCTTCAAACATTCTGATTGATCTTCATCGCTGATTTTGTCTCTCAATATATTTATCGAAATACTTATTTGCTCCTGTAGACACTGGTGGGGCGGGGGGGGGGGGGGGGGGGGG
>JARQTI010000681.1:24859-188489 GCA_030142655.1 Trachelus tabidus
CCCCCCCCCCCCCCCCCCCCCCCCCCCCCCCCCCCCCCCCCCCCCCCCCCCCCCCCCCCCCCCCCCCCCCCCCCCGAAGACGATAAATAGAGAAAAGGTAGACGACGTCAACGAGTTTTCTCTCGGAGCGCCTAGGTAAGCCGTTGTAAGAGGTTTATAAGTACGTCACAAAGAGCGTGCCGTCGTCTACGGAATGGAAAAAAAAAAGAAATAAGAAATCCACGAAAAGAAATCGACGAGTGAATCGTTAAGAGACAGATTGAGAGAGAGATGGAGATACTACGGAGGAAATATTTGTCGTGGAGAAAAGAATTTCCCGAGTCTGTCTTTCGATAACGCGGAGCATACGACAGACGTTCCGGATCAACGAGAAACGAATAGACACGAAAGTATCCGAAGTTTCACGAAGATTCGTCAGAACCATTCCGGGCGTCTGTTTGAGTTCGCGTATGATTTTAATTCACCTAACCCTCTTTGCGTTCTTCCTGTCGATCTGTTCGTTTATTCATTCGTACCGATAAGCGCGACACGAAGCAAACCGGGTAAAATCCCGTCGTTGGGAATCGGTGGGAAACGACTTGTGTGAAATACGCTAATAATTCTCGCGTATTACAGCGGCTTATAGGAAATGCCGAAGGATGCCTTAGTTCTAATCGCATATTACTTCTGACGTAAGCTCGCGAGGCTTCCACGCTTTGACCAGTTGCCACAGAGACAGTCGACGCTCGCTAGGTTATGGCAGTTGTTTACGTGACGATTTTTCAACGCTGTTAAGTTCACGTACGAAAAAGTGGAAGTGGACGCCAAGGAGAACGCAAGAAAACGTTAGGCAGTAGAAAATAATATATGGACGCAGGCCGAATACAAAAGGGAATTCTGTGTACGTACATATCGTGAGTAACTGTAGCGCATTACTTCTGGCTCACGATAACTTTTGGCTTGTGATCTCAATGGAAGAATTTATTTTCACTAACAACGTCAAGTATCACTATATATTTGTTTTCCTTCCTCTATGCATATCATAAGTTTATGCGCGACGATTCAAACTTGAGTCCCACGTATGATCCTGTCTTCTCTACCGTTCCATAGAAAATATAAATAAAAATTCCAAATCTATTTCTACCATAGAAACGAATTCTGCAGAGTGCAACGAATACTAAGAACTGAAAGCAGAACCACCGCTGCATTTTCTAACTGACTAACAACGACTAAATTTACTGTCGATAATAATTGTCAAATAGAAGTCGGAACTTTGACGTACAGTCAGGAGAAAGAATGTCATCCAAAATGACTACTGCATAATATTGACAGGATACTTTTAACAGGGAATGCACTGTCCCTCCCTTGTGTATCTTCGTCAAGCATGCATCAAAAACCGTATATGCATCAAGCGTGGAATCGAATGTATTTCACACGAGATTTGATGCCTTTGAAAACAGTGTACGATTTATTGTCCCATGTACTGAGTTACGTGAATAGATGCATCTGGAATTCAAAGCCTTTTCAGACTAATGCCTCCTGGATTAATCGACTCGATCAAGGCGCATTTTCTCTTCTGTTTCGATAAAGTTCCTCGCATCATCGACATCTGCACGAAGGCATTCACCCGGGGTAAGTAACAAACGGTATACGGCACTGCTGGTAATATATTAATTGCCTCGTAGCCATTAGTAAATGGGATTTCTCATAGGTCCCATAAGGCACCGCGAGGCCCAACGTTTACCATTAAAATTAATGTAATCAAATACTACCCTTTGTCTACTTTACCTAATGGTAGAAGGATGATATGTTGAATACGTAATTCATTGGGATACGTATCTAGTCGTTATCGTATGGGTACTCTTTATCTGCATTGTATTAAACAATGTGCATATAAGCATCTGTTTAAAGTTTTAATGGCTAACGGAGCAGATATCGTTTTAGCAATTAACTTGAGTTGCTCTTTCCATTTTCATTTTCTGCCACGTGTCGCGTACGTACATACAGGACTGTGGTACTGTGACGTTGGTACCATATCAAGCGCCCACTCCGTTTACTTGCTGTCAGTTTTTGAAAGCAGTTTTTGTTTTTATGTATGGGCAAACTTGTCTACTCGTAGCTCTCTGATTAGTGTTTTTCGTGTAAACTTCTAGTTGGTGAAGAATACAGTAGAATAATAGAAAAGATTTTTTGTTCTCGAGATACACAGAGGGTTCGATATATAGGGCTGGAATTGACTTGGGACTAAGTGAAATTAGTATTTCTAATGACAATTGAATACTGTTCTTAAATTGACAATAGTGCCAATATTCATTTGTAATTTATACTTTGATGGATGAATCAAATTGAATATGTATACTTGCCTTGAAATGCAGCCTCGAATGTCGTCTTCTCCTCGATAGGATTTTGGGCATAAAGACAGAAACTCAGTTGTCCAAAAATCATAAAAAACCAACACCAATGTCCAGCCATCGTATCACGAGTGGCATACATACACCCACAGAATTCGCGAGTGATAATTTCGAAGGTTCACTCTCGCATATTAAATTGAAAATAAAATTGGGAATCGAATCGTCGAAAACCGATCAGTTGCGTCGCTCACTCGCACTAGGATATTGCCTAGGTTTGGTGCACTCGCGAACGCGATTAATCGCACCGACGTAATTTTCACGGAGTTAAATGACAGTAAAAAAAATTACCTAGAATCGCGCACTAACTGTAAAGCTCCAACACTGTATTATTTCGCGGCTATTTTTCAAGCGTGCTTGTGCGCGTTACCTTTAAATATTCAAGATAAATATCATGGAAATATATGACGTGTCTGTCATATTATTATTTTGAGTGACCAAGAAAAATGAGAATTACGTTGTCTGTAGACAGTGACAAAATTTATAGATTTAACTTTTGATATTAAAAAAATCGTGAAAATTCCCGGGTTACATGTTATAAATGAATATTTCGTAACGAGTAACGCCGACTTTTCGTATTCCAATTAAAATCTCGTAACGAAATTGGATCCTCGTAGTTCAATCAATTAATAGCGATAGATGCGGTATCGCTGTCATAGGGCGATAAAAGCGCATAGAATCCATTACCAACGTATACAGTGTAAGTTGTTCGTTGTAACCCGAGATTAAATACCGTGAATGGAAGCGCAATCACTTCGTGTATTAATTCCAGCAAACATTTAAGGTATAGCTACAGAATAAGACTCCTTGTCGAAAAGCTTCACGTAAAAACAAAAAACTAAACAATCCAAAGCTAACTTCTAAAAGGAGTCGTATTCGGCAGTTTAGCCATATTTAATACCATGTATATTTACGACATAATTACATTAGTTACGAATTAGACATACGTAAGAGGGTCAAGGAACTATTCAATAATAACGCGTCAATCTTGTTCGATGATTCGGAACCTTTCATATTTAAGGTAATTACAAAATGTTACTCGAAAAGCACGTAAGCCTAAAAAGTATTAAGAAAATAGACAGTTCGAAAATAACGAGCCATTTCATAATGCTATCACAAGTACAATTTCGATGAAAAGTCCTGGATCCAAGTCACAAAATTCCAAAATTTCAAGGCAACGCAATTCTCAATTTTCTCCAAACTCAAGGTACTGAATACAAACCATGCACTTTATATATTTAATGAGATTTTACTAGTTCCAGTAATCCAAGTAACGTCTCGCGCGATAAAAGGCGCGAGTAACTCGTTAAACGTGTGACAGGTTCAGAAATAAATTTATACTCCTATACCTGGCCGATGGTTAACGATTTCACGACAACTTTCGTAGTCACGTTTAATTAATAATATGTCGCTTCTCAAATTAAACACGTTAACTGTTCGCGTTACGCTTACGAGGACGTGGAGCAGCAGCCGAGCTTTCGTCAATGCCGGCCGGCGACTTCAATCGAACTGCGAGGGTTGCTCGACGGTGGCGCCTCCGCCGAAAACCGACAGACGCTGTTTGCGTCACAACGGTCGCCCCCGTCTTCGATCGGCCGCCATGTTTTTCGACGCGCAATACTAACCCCGTGAAAACATACTTCTCTCTGGCTGATACGATTGGACACAATTCTATATACATTTTTCAGGCTTCGGCTGGCACGTTTAATACCACAGTTAATGAGTGCAAAGTTTAACCGTCGTGCGCCATATATGTCTCAATTTGTATAGCCATGTTAGTTGCATTGTGTTTTTCAACTTTGATCTCTTAGCACTCATCTGAGGTATCCGTTTACCTGGTACTTAATTATGTCGTAGGGGTCAAGGAAAACTTAATGAGGGCACGTATAAATGTATGAATGTTTATTAACAACGATAATACTTAAAAAGAACAGTGGCTACATGACGATTAGTTGAATGTCTGCATTTAAGTACTGCCTGCTACCGCTTGCAGTGCCGCTTCGAGTATATTACCGTCTTTTGTATGTTATTGGAGTCTGGTGTAAAGATGAAGTACTATGTGACTAACACTGCGGATAATATAGTAGGGGTTCTGTGGTATATTATAAATTAACGTTACGTTGTGGGTTAAATCTACAAGCACCGTCTGTCCTTAAAATACTGACAGTCACTCGTTAACGGCCAGTCTAAATACATACGCACTGTAAATATATTTTTGTATAAAATAAATTGTATTTAAATATCTGTATGAAAAAAACTTAAAAAAATCTGAATCATTCTTCTGTGCCCTTAGATTCATGTATAGCTACTCATATACTAGCATAATTTGCGGATACCGTCAATGCATATTAATATGATTGTCCCCATCAGAAACTACAGTCTCAGCCTGAGCTTTCATTTAATTTGAGATTCACCTCGAACGACTTCTCCCATTTTATGCAACGCTCAAAGAAAAAAAAACAAAAAAAGCAGAAAGAATTTGTAAGACAAAAATAACAAAGCGCGCTGGGAGCGCTATTATATTTTTTTTCCCTACAAAATTCCCGTGTCTGTGCTTTTCTGCCTCAATTTCACCGTCGAAATCATCCGCGTTGCACCGAATATATTGGACGATCTTGCTATTCAACTTTTTTTTCAACAAGATAAAAATATAGACTCGCTCTTTAAATGGTCGACAAGGGACAAGTTTCTTAACAAAATAAAATGTCAAGAAAGTCAAGTCCGGTTAAGATTTGATGGCCGATCAGAAAATCTTACTATACCTAATCGTTTAGTGTAATACGTTTATCTACTACTTTTAAGGCAGTCGTTCCAGGATCAAATCTGTGTTGTAACTACCTCTCCTAGAATAAGAATAAAAAAAGAAAGCGTATTCGTGCGACGCGGTCGTTCGCACCGTGACAATAGATTTTACACTCAATAATTTGAGGTTGCGTTGACCAGTGATTGCCAAGTCTTCTCGATAGGAGCAAAAACGTTGATGACTATCAAGGCCACTGCGAAGCAAACTATCACTACGAAGTAAACCCCGAAGACGAGCTTCCTCATTCCCGAATACTGCGAAAGAGAAAATAATATTTTCAATCCATAAATTATTCCAAAAGAAGACCTTCATTTTACTAGCTATCACCTATACTTGCTAAATACTTACAGGAGCGTCTCGCCTGACATCAGGATGCGACATTGATCCTCGAGCGTGAATGTCTTTCATTGGGAAGGAGTTCACCCTCTTATTGGCCTGTCTGTCCGACGAGCACCCAGCGAACTGTAAGGAACTCGTGACATTAGCATTGAACCGACGCCTCATTAGTAAGACTGGATTTTAGTATATAGATAAAGTCATTATCGTTATGTCTTCTGTCGTGCACAATACTCGCTTATTTCAACCGCCATTATTAATATTCAGCTACTACCGACTTGTCCGTTATAATTATATTCTAATAATTTCCTTACCGTGAGGAATAGATGAGTGCATACGTGGAAGACCACATATGCTACCAGAATCCACTCGACCCACTCTGGTAATTTAGCTTTGTTCAATCGAACAGCAAAGAAGATGGCGCTTACTGTAAATTTAAAAAGAATGTTTTTTTAAATCCTATAATTTAATATTATACTAAAAATCATGGTATTCAAGTATTTTCGTACTTCCGCAAATGTGAGCAGCATTCCCTACGAACCAATGGGCCCAATTGAAGAGTGGTCTACGGGCTGTACCAGGATGGGGTCTTAATGCGGCCATGAATGGCTGCACGAAGCACAGTATTGTTGTGACCAATCCAAGAGAAGCGTGAATAGTCGCTGAACTCCACTCGCCAATCTCCACGAAGATAATAACGAATGCTATTATCGTCATCGACCAGGTCAGGATCATGAAGAATCTATGCCACTTTGAGAAAACAAGGAAAATGAAATTCCAGCGTCAGACATACTATATCATAGACAGAACTTTTAACGTGTTTACGTGAACTCTCAGTACCCTCTTTGAACTCGGTATAAGGTAAATGCTAGAGCTGTAGAGTTATTATCGTTTGAGAAAGAATAAGTACTGGCGATACGTATGTACATAGATCCAGGTACTATATTTACGTTGGTAGATAATCCGGTAAGTGTAGTATAGACATAGTGTATTCTTGGCAGAGCACCTAGCACTCCCTAGGTACTTTACCAAGTTCGAATTTTCTCCAAGACGTTTGCACTCACGAACAGGATGGCGAAGAGTCAAACGTAAAGATCTTAAAAGGCGAACGAAAGTCTTTATATAGCGGTTGGTCTATACTGTATATAGATATACATGGACAAAAAATTATGAAAATTTGCTGAAAATACCCGAAAACTATCTTTAATCAAAAACTCTTAAACCAAGCTTACAAGTGTTCAAGTAGATTCCTTGCACTTAAGCGTTCAGTACGTAGTGCCTGTCCTCTGTTGACGGATTTACGTGTAGCTGTTATCGTAACGGATCCTCTAACCAGTTAGCGACAGAGGATGCCAATATGTATTATCAACTAAGTAAGTCCTTTGAGTTGTCTGAGCTTGAGTTCGTTAGTCTTAGATGTCTAGAGTCCCTTATATCCTCCATCGAAGCTGATCGCAAGGGAGATTGTCTACTTACAGCGAACCATTGATCCTTTCCACATAATTGGGAGTTAACCCAGGTCTGCTTGTAGTACCGAGCCAAGAGAATTCCTATAGAGGCTGTACCGATCCAGGAGGCAAGCATAAGTGCGCCGTGAACGCGGATCAGAACGTCACTGGAGGCTCCAAAAACACTGACGTCGGATAAGAGTTTTGCTTCAGGGGAAGCAGAATAGGCTACGTCATGGAAACCCACCCCCTTGGCTAAAATATTAAAAAGTGAACGAGTTAAAGGACTATACAGAGTAGGTAGGAAGGAAAGATTTCTTTCAAGGTTTTTTTTTTCATTAGAACCAGTTCGAGCTTTTCCGAAAGTCTCTCAAGTCGCATCTCGACCGTCGCCGCTTTATTCACTTTGCTGATGTCATATGACATAAAAGACAACAGCCACGCAAATGTGGCCTCTTTACCATGTATGTGCATTTTGATGACCGACCGAAATCACTTTTGATTGGTTTAAACCATTACGCCTATCGCACTTACTTGACGCACTTCTTCCAGCCGCTACTAGCAGATTGTATGGAGTGTTCACTAGATCATATTCACGACCTTGTACCACTGTCATTTTCTCTCGCCAGAATTTACATCCTATGACTCCGTCCTGTGTGAAACTTGACTCCAATTGAACGGCTTCTTTCGGCTAGAAAGGATATGGCGTATCGATGAGATTCGCATGGAACGCAAAACCTGTGAGCTTCAAGTCGACAGTCAAGGCGTCCCGACATAAATCATACGAATACCAACCGTGGAATGTCTGGAGTTCGTTTTCCCAGTATTCCAGGACATGTGCAGTCCAATTTTACCGGCAGTATCGACACACTCGACAACGCTGTCTTCACCCTATATGTTATATGACAAAAAAGAAAATAATAATTACCAGCGTGCAATTAGTTATAATTACTCTAGTAGCACCAATCGAATTTAAATAATTAAAAGGGATACCCCACTGTTTATATCCGTGTTTAACGAGTACTTCCTAACAGGCAAGCTACCTCAGTTGGTAAATAAACGTATCTCTTATACAGCATCCAAATTAAAGAATAAATATTCGTTATGCATAAGCCGAGCTTAACACGATGAATATTCACTCAAACAGTGATAGGTATACAGTATTTGATAAATAAATTCCATGGTTAATCCATACTTAAATCATAACCAGAAATTACCATTTTACGGTCCTCCGACAGTCCCACTGCAATGTACTTGCTTCCCTGCGCTTGCAATTCAAAAAGATAACGCTCCCCGCGCACCAAAACAGTAACAATGGCATCACAATTCTTCTCCTCCACGCATCCGTCCGGTGCACCAAAACAATTTTTCGTTGTTCCGCAACCATCGTAAAGTGGATTCTTCGCGACATTCACCTGAAAGCCATAAAAAAACATTACGGCAAAAAGTTCAGCGATTGTGCCGACACTCGTGAAACGCGACAAACATGAAATTCTATTGCGCCGAGAACCGAGGTATGACTAAGAGCCTGAATAATGACAGTTTCGGATGTTCCCAACCACACGATAGTATTACTCACGTCCTACGCATTCATCGGCGTAAAGAATTTTAATTGCACACTAGTGCTTTCAGTACTATTAATCTAACCTCAAATAAAGCAAGCAACGGATACTCGATTTTCGTTTTACCACAGAAGGAAGTTTGACGACCTCCCTTCGACTTGGACACGCGTCGCTGATCATCCTTTACGGTACACTGACCGCGCTCCAGAGTTACACTAGGTAAGAATGTTTTTTATACTATTTTTATATACGGTTTTTTTTTACTTTTTTCTTCTTTCCTAAGAAATCCATAAAACTCATACTGTTTCGCGTGATAGATTCGTACCACGGCAAGAGAATCATGGCTACTTCCGTTTCGACGATTTCCGATTTCCGCTTTCTCTGTATATTTCTTTCTCCATTTTCTCATTCTTATCCCTGGTCGTCTTCTCCTCGATCTTTCCTTCCTAGGCTATTCTGCCACTGCAATCGGTTTAAGTGGCAATTTTCACTCAAACGCTCACGACTTTCATTCAAGAAATGTCTCGGCTATGGACAGACCCACGTGCTTGTCTTAGGTCACGTTACTCCTAGTATAGTGATTTGTTACGGCGTCGACGTTATTACGACGGAAAGTACATTCGCTATAGAAATAAAGCACACATTCTGTTTCCGTGTTATGATTCCTGCGATTACATTTACCTTTCCGTATATGCAATTCATATAAGAGAGCACGTTTCAGCTTTCAATTTATTCACACAGTGATGTGGATCATGGTAAATTAGAACTTCTTGTCGTTCACTCTTAAGTAGCAAAAAATATTCTGTGAATATTTTTTTTATCACCAACGTAACCTGTTGTTTATTTGGACGAACGTAATTTAATATAGTGATACGCCTGCAAATGCAAATTAAGGGCAACGGCTGACACGTATATAGCTGAAAAGAATTTTCGTTTTTGTGGAATTGCGCCAGACTCGTTACTCAAATATCACATTTTCTGTGATTCATGAGAGTAACTCAAATCGTCATGTGATGTATTGCGCGTTTTTGGTAGTCTCGTTTTATTTGTAATGAAACATTTACATACCCTCGTTTTTACCGTTGGACTGTAATACGGTGGTGTACTTGTTCTGGGTGTGGTCGGTGGTGTTGGTGCAGTCAAAATATCAATACTTCTTTTGAGTACTGTAATTCTAGGTGATTCCACGCCAACCCAATAAGTACTGTAATCCTGAGCGAAGGTAGAACTGAAAAGAATGCAATAAGCTTCGTATGCAATAGTACTTGAGCACCGGATACCGTAATAAACATTACCGAATAAACAAAATTATTTAAAAAAAATGAAAAATAGTATTTATTAGCCACTGATAATAAATAATATATGACGTAAAATCTTTCTTTGAGTAGTCAAAATATTTCATTAAACTTATTATAAGACTAGCGATTGATCGTTACTTGAATATAATTGTTCCTTCGTAATATGGAGGCGCTTCCCAATCGAATTCAAGATTCTGCTTCTTTCTCTTATCAATGTGAGTCACGCCGTTCTGAAAATTATTTAAAAAATATTATTTCACTGATATTACTTTTAAGTTTTATTAAGTACCTAATGATATTCGTTCGTTTATTATCTACGAATTAATTATTCGTTTCTGCCTTGTTTTAACGTGTGCAACCTTTCTTTTCCATCAACTCACCTTTACGCCATCAAGACATTCCATATGTCGGGCACTTTCAGGAAGATTCGCAAACTCCCCAACATATTCCCCTGTCTCTATATCCCTGGCTAGGATCATGAAGCCTTCATAAGCCAACCCCTGGGGGCTACCCAAGATCAGTCGAACTCTACCCTGTCCAGGAGCTGGCAAAACCTGATACGGAGGCGTCGAAGTTTGCGCAACCGTACCCGGATGACGAGGCAGCAAGGTTGAACATATCCCATTAGGCGCACCACCAGGAAGACCAAGAACACTTCCCAAGCACAGGGCAAGAAGAAGGATAACGGTGGGAGTCATTCCTGAAAGAAAATTAATAAATCCAATAAATACAGAAAAAAATTAATACACGAATATAAATATCAAAAATATTATCTAGACTAAGAACGTCAAACTAAAAATATCAATCGCACGTTCGGACTCTTATCAGTTTCCCGTCTGATAATATTCTCGAGTCATAATTTTTTTTCAGATAATTCACATTCCCGAATAACAAACTTCCGACGACGTTATTTCCCCGAAAAATAAGCTTCTCATACTTCTACGAAGTTAATCAGTAGGAAATGTGAATTTTCGAAAAAAGACTAAAAAAATCATTCGAGAAAAACAATACGGCCCTGATCGGGCTGATACAAATTGACATTAAAACTCATTAAATAGTATAAAAATCGTTATTGATGAATTGTATAATAACTACGCAATTATTTTAAACATTTCCACTATATTTCTACCAACTAAAAGTCACAATTTTTACTTCACCACGTATCATGACCCATTGTCTATCAACCGGCCTTGATATTTTTCGAACAAAATAGCATAATTACGACCTACGTTAGCCGCGGCGTTTATGGCGGTTCATGTATAAAAACTAAATAGGTTAAGGTAACAGAATTATGCACTTAAATATCCTTATCGAACTCTCAAGTGCCACTTAGCTATTACGTTTTCATAGAAAACAAAGAAATACATCTATTAGTATAGCATAACGAATACCTCAATTCTGTTGCCACAAAACAGTTACCCTCCTATAATAACGTATTGTAATCAACACTTTCTGGCCCGTCTAAAAACTAATTTACAAAGCGAAAACGAATTCCTACTCTGACGAGAAAAGTCGACTATATCCAATATTAAATTAATATTTCGAACGATTATGCACTTTCCGCCAGGATACAGCACAGTACCTACTGAGCAACTAGGTATAATGTTAATTCGGCTTTCTGCAATTATGCACTTTCCTCCGTAACGCAACATCCACCTAACAGAGTATAGAACGTTTCCTCGCTTCCACGATACGATTATGCATTTTCCTTGTAGCCATCATGAAACCGGTCGAAACTTAATGAACTTGTGGAATAATATTCTGACTATTAAAGTATATGTATGTGACAAGTTATATTAAATTTCATGGGAATTCTGACCTTGGTCAAATTCACAGAGTAAATTCAGGGTCGCTTCTTATATCTGTCCTGACGTTTCTTTCCGTTCCCTGCTAATGCCTGAGTAACGCTTAAAGAATTCGAGAACGTTCCTAGTACATAGGTACTAACCTTCAGACAGAAGTTAATTCCATATCGAGCAATCACAGGACGATGTGATGTGATGATTAGTCATGTGGCGGTTAAAAAAAAAGTCCAGCTGGGTTTAACCGATAAATAAGACAACACACACAACTGCGTTCGTCGTGCTTAAAATATCTGCTTTAATCGGATTTCCCAAGAAAATTACAAAAGGTAGATTGAATCATCTTTTAAGTCGTAAGCGTTAAAAACGTTTATGATATTATGACACTATAAATCCTCGTTGATTCAACGTATAATAATCTTTTAAACTGACCGGTGTAAAATTAAACGAGAAAAAAGAAGTTAACTACAAGGAATGAATCCATTAACCTAAAAAATTGTGACACCCCGTAGTGACGCCGTGTAACGAGCGTTAAATTCGTATACCATTTTCATACGTATTCGTATGTATCGTATAGGTGCAGATCCCTGCATTACCGACGGGCTCCGTATAAATCTCTGTAAACACGCGTAAACGGTGCACGATGTAAAGTGTACCTTTTTTAAAAATATTTATATAATTTTCGCTTCAAGCGTGCCCAGAGACAAATTGTGAACTTACGAGGACACCCGGTACACTCGTTAGCACGTAATGCACGCGAAGACTCGAAGCCGGAGAAAAAGTTTGGTAATTTGTCTGGCACTGAGAGAGCTCACCTACTGGCACGCTCGTCGCGTAAATTCTTTAATGTATTCCTTCCGCGAGGTATACGATAAATATATGTACATAGCTACTAGGAAATATTTCCAGTGCAATATATAACTGTTTAGCTATGTTTTCAATGCTTGCCGATAGATTGCATCCTCGGCGGCCTCGCCAATTCACCAATTACGTAAGTCAGAATAAATTAGGAAGCTCACTGGACTCAGGAATTTCTTATGAAATCACAGCCTCTTACCTATAGGAACACTAGCCGATCGGTGAAAGTCAATTCTAGCGTAACGAAACGCGCGTGGGTTTTATTTTCTACGTCCTACGTTCATCAAATACCTACCGACGCGTTTTGTGCGAGTTAGCTTTGCATACGTTGCACTCTTAGTACTTGAGTTGAATTGAAATTTAGTTCGTCCACCCGTGATCTTCGTGCTTAAATTTTACTAGCTGTAAAAATCGGATCGATGTCTTTTGAGGGTTTAAAGTAATTTAATTGGTTTGAGAGAGTGCATCTATGATAATGGAAGTACGATATCCGTGATGGTGATTGTATAAGAATTCTGGCGGGAATATGATAGTCGTTTGAATTATGGTGGGAAAAAATACAAATTTTATTTTTAATGATAGTAGCGACAATGACAATGGGAATTTTGAAAATTTGTCGTTGATCGTTACTGTAATGAATCTATCGTGCTTTTAAGTTTTATTAAAGGATTGTATATTATAATAATTTCAAGTGTTTCTGGATAAAAAATGTATTTTACGAAAACAATGTAAAATTCTCTTTTTAACCTTCTCGCTATCTCTATTTTCAAATGTTACAGCTTTCGTTATTTATTGGCTGTGGTTTGTTTTTTCATTATTAATAACTTTTCGAGTTGAATGCGACTTGATGCATTATACGCTGAAATTTTATCGGTTTGTGAAATTATACGAATTTTTCTTTTACAGTTCGCATAGCGGAGCCATGCTTGTTTTCGTTTTATTCAATAAAAAAATATTCTGTGCCCGGTGGTTTTATATTTAACAAAAATATAAAAATAAAAGAGGGAGAGAGGAATTTGATTTTCAGGTAGTTTAAACGTAACCTCGTATACATATCGAATTTTATCTGCATCCGGCAGCATGAAAAATTCTCGTTATTACGTTGTTCAAAGTGAGATACAAAAATGATATGCGATTTTATCAGCGAAATTTGGTATATATAAGTGTCTGGTAGAAAAACATTAAAGGAAAGTTCCTGATAGCCCATACGTTAGAAAACTTTCCAATAGATTAGTATCACGTGTAATTTATTATATGTTACATGTATATGCATATTTCTACAAACGGTTTATTCGCTCGTTCAATGAGAAACAAATAGCTGCATAAAAAATTCATGAAATATAGAAAACAAAATTTACTTCTAACCAATACAAATTTGACTTACTGATAACAATAATTAAGTTACGGAGTGTTAAAAAATTTAGTCAAAATTATACATTACATTGAATAATTAACATCATCACGTTAAATAAGGACCAAGAAAAAAAGAAGATAAAACGGTTATCGAATATTTTTCACTGAAACATATCACATTAAAAAATCTATATCAGTAAACATATAATATTCAGTATTCACGATGACATAATACCACAGCCTAGTCTGCATATAAAACGATGGTCCTTTTAAAATTGATAAACCTGATAGGAGAATATTTATTAAAGAAAGTTAAGAAAAGCTAAAGTTTTCGAAATATATAATTATGAAAATATATTATCATTAATGTAATCCAGTCTCCACTATCTAAAGTTCATGTCTTTTGATTCAAGTCCAAAAAATATATTTATTAATTTGCCTCCGAAACTTCGAAATTTCTTAAAATCAAACAAGCCACCTGTATATTCTTACCTGTGTCAGCACTCTAATGGAAGTAAATTTCCGACCTTGTTCTTCTCAAGGCTCGAACCTTGCGGCTGAGGCCAACGTTTATTATAACCATAGTTCCAAAGGAACGCTGTTACCTCGTGCGCGATTCATAATCCAGATTTCTAGTAGCGATCGACTTTCATTTATCAACCTTCTGACAAATCCCCTATATCCAAAGAACACACTAGGAGCTACAGTGGCAAAGAATATAAACGAGTTAACGTGGCAACAAAAAGGACTTGGCGCCAAAATTCAAACTGAATTTCACCGAGAAGTTGAAGAAAAATGTATAAAAGTGAGTACCTAAACATAATTACAAAAAAAAATCATATTTTAAAACATCCCATACACATCTACACAGCAATCAGTAATAAATATGTCAAAAACAGCTGTTTAAATTTGCAAAGACTGCATAAAAATAGATTAACCAAGTGAGGTCAATTAGCTGATTTATCACGTTGAAAGTGCTTATCATAAAATTATAATTATCACTAATGATTATAACAGCCTCAGTGTACAAGGAACTTACTAACCGGTAACAATTTTCGTCAGTCATTTTCATAAATTGTAATCAAGCAAATTCAAGTACAATATTTGCTCGCATTCAAACCCAGAACACTTGCTGCTAAAATGATATGACGAATAAACCATATACACAGTGCAATCGCAATAACCTTCGCTCTCCTCATTTTATTTTACTCTATTTCTCTTTCTGTCACATTATGCTACTTTGCGTGACTCCCAAACAGTCCGATCGTAATTTCTACCACGCTGCGATACGATGAAAAATCATCGAATACCTAGACGTGTCAGTGCCAACTATACACGTATTTACTCTGTATCCATATAAAAGCAATTACTTGCAGTAGAAATGACCGTACTTAACCAGACAGCATGGAGACCCCCATACCAGATGGCAGATTCAAACTTTAACGTTGTGAAATAGTCCAATAGGGTTTGTGTCGTGTTATTTCGCTTAACGAATGCAAAGTGAAATGTTGAAAGGGTAAGATATATCGAGTTCTAGTATTTACCATTACTAAATACTAGTATCATTGATACTTGGTATTAAGTAATTGTGTGTTAATTTCGTTGCCTTTTGGTTTTAAATCGATCTCATGATAATTTTAGAGAAAAAAAACTTTCAAGCTATTTAAAATAGAATATCGATCACTGGTATAATCGGTTAGTCGTTACTATGCTTTTATACCAAAATGTAATTCAAATTAAGCTATAGAAAATCACTACGAGTTCTTTTCTTTACTTTAGGTGGAATGCAAATGAGATATTACTCACACGCGATATGACTTTCAATTTTCTATGACTTACTTGGAACTATAGTGACTTTAGGATATTCCGTGAATCGACTGTACTATTATCCTGTTGAATGCTTGACAGGGAATTGCATTGCTTATATATAGGAACATGGGGTTTGATAACGTCTTCCAAATAATTTTATGGTGTAATAAGGCACACGGAGAATGTTAAGAGATATAATTCGAGAGATTATACGGACTGCTATCGTTTATGGTGAACTTTGAGTCCCTTCGAAATATTTTCAACGAAATCATCGGGCCGTTTGTTATTTGTAGAAAAACTCGACTCGACATAAGAGTCAAAAAGGATTTTCCGACTCGTAAAGAGTTTCAACGAATTTACAGTACTTGGTGGTGAAACGAGTAATGATAAAAATAGACGTGGAGAGAGGTAAGAGAAAATACGGGATATTGAAAGTAATAATCTTTTCTGAAAATGTACTTGAGTTACATACGTAAGAGGGGAGAAAAGAATAAAGATTCGAGGAAGAGGTAAATGAAAAAAAATTAAATTCCCAAGTCCTCGGGATGCTGGCGAATGGACCAGTAAAAGTTACTGTGTACTATATTGCATATATGTGTGTGTGTATATATATATGTATAAAGACATTTTTATTTATTCCCATTTTGCGCATGCGCATAGTCATTCTTATTTACTTTATTCAAGCCAGTACCGTCACAGAAGAAAATCTAAATAAAACATACATCTTGATCAAGGACTCATTGTAGTTCAATTTCTATTGCCAAATTTAATGTATACAATTTTAAAACATGATAATACGTTATATATCAATCAAATGCTCTTAAGGGGTTACATGGGTTTGGAAATTTCAAAAAATCGTTTTTAAAATTTTTTTATCTAATAGTACAACATTCCAAGAATATTTTTCCAAAGTTTCAAGTCAATCAGAGTTAAACTGTAGGAGAGAGAGCCTTTGGAAATTCCTCTCATGAGAGAAACTTTTACGTTTCTTCAAACTTTAAACGCTTTTTTCTCAAAACTCTATTTTTTAAGATCTTATTGAAATTTTGCACACTTCTTGTAGGTAGGATTGCCTAGTGATTGAACGAAGGTTTTTTTCTTCTTTGATCACAACTTGTTTTATAAAGCAATGCGTGGTGTAGATTGTACCGAAAATTGTACATTTTGCATAAAGCTCTGCCAAATATTCAAATTTTAATTTTTTTTAAAATCCTTCATTCAATCACGAGCTACACTCACCTTCTAACAGAAAATATTTAGTTTCCTGATTTCAGATAAAGCTATGATGAATTATCCTGACCACCGCGAGGATACTTTTCTCTAAGGGGTGTCCGAAAAACAGGTCAAAACGGCTAAATTTAAAAAATTCAAAATGAATCTTTTAGAAAATATTTTTTAAATATTGCTCTTTTCTATGATTTAAAGTTTGAATGAAATAATTATTTTATTATATTAAAAGAAGATTAGAGATAATATGTTTTTTTTTCAAACTTCGAAACCCATGTAACCCCTTAAGCTCAAAAGACAGATGCCATATCATCATCATCATATCATTTCATCTAAATTATACAGTACGTACTATATTTAATGAAGTATCAGATATATTCCAAAAATAAAAAGTACTTAAGATACCTTAATGCCGAATTTAATGCTCCACCCCGTGAGGGTGGAAACCACCCTCATTATAATTACAGCCCGTATCTTCCGATAGAAGGAGATACTTCCGGTTCGGAATGGAGTCACAATATTTTTGAAATTGAAGACACTTAAGATACTTCATACCAAATTGAAAAGCTATACCTCATGGTATAAGCAAACGATCAACCTTCTGCAAAACTTCCACTGTACGCAGCAGTTACTGCTGTATTTAATACAATTATTACCATTGTTATTGTATTAAGCACCATATTAAATATGATTTACAGGTCTGTGAAATTTTAAGGACTACGTGTTGGCTCTGATTTATTGATTTAATTATGACAAATCGTCTAACATATCTGTTATTCGGTTACTGATTAGATAAAAAATTCATAATTTTGCTTATTACAAAAAATGCTTCCATATCAATATAAAAAACTCAAACGAAATATATGATAGGTAAAGTTGTTGCTCGAATATTGCTATAAGACGTTGTAGGATTGATATTTCGAAATTGGAATTTTGCAAAATTCACGATTTTGACAAAACATTAAAATACTGGCACAGAATGCCATAATTGTGTAATATACAAAATACTATTGACGCGTCCACAAATATTCTCACGAGTTACTCAAGAGCAGCGGTGCTCATTGTACAGTTACGTGTATGGTTACAAAATTTAATAACAATCATAAAGAAAGTCATCAATGAAATTCCTTTTTTTAATCGTTGTGAAAATCAGCCAAGTCATTGATTTCGTTCTGAGAAGGGAAACACAAAGTATTGTAATAACATTAAAAGCTCTTATCCTGTCTCATTCGTGCATTGTTCGAAGAAACGAGTACAAGGCTTCCACTTGCAATTAGAGTGTTTATATTGAATACGTGTATTTATGTCGGTAAAACATAATTATAGTGAATTTGTGTAAAAGCACATAAATACAATTTACGTAAAAGTTCGTTCTTATCAAATAATTTACTTTAATTATTGTACGAAAAAGATTGTCAGGTTTTTGGTAAACAAAGGTAGTACTCGAAATACATTGATTAGTATCAGGCCCAGTAAATCACTATCTGAATACTGACAATGACATATTTATAATCACATATAAAAATAATTTATTATATTCCTATATTCAATCTCCTTATTTATCTAATCTATTACTTTGATATACAAATCGTCAATTTCGGCTGAAATCTTTAAGAAAATGCTCCAAAGGATTTCAGATAAGAGTCTAGGGATTTACTGATTTCAAATTGTGATAGCCACCCTAAGGATTTAGAATGATATATATGTTTAGCAATCTTGAGCAAGAGTTATTCTTATTTTTTTTAACGAGTATCAAAGTACAGAAAATGGAGGACATTGAAATATTCGAACCAGAATCTGTAATGTGAGTCTCCTGAGAGGAGTGGATCGATCGAAACTCTTTTCTACAAATGTTTGGTAACTTAGCTACCATGGTTACGCTTTTGCACCGTGACACACATAGTAAGGTTTATATTTCTGATTTCCCATGAAACATTCGTAATTTAGCTTGAAAAAAAAAATTTATTTCTAAATCCTATATTCAAACACGCACTAGAACTAAAGCCGATACACTAACTCTAGTGACGATTGCTGTAGATTTTTCTTTGTTAAAAAAATTCATTATAATATTTATTAAAATAAATTATTATATATTAGAGCGGATAAGATGTATAATGACGATTATAATATAATATATTATATAACAAGCGATCGAATCGCACTTAAGATTCATAGGCTCGTCTGAGCTTTAAGCACCTTTTATTAAAAAAAAACTTCTCGATTAGCTCTTGGCTTGATGCATCTCGCTTATAAATTACCCCGAAATGAATAAGTCATGGTTTAAAATTGACTCAATTGTACCTCAATACAATACAAGGCTTGTTTCCTTCTGCACAATGATAAACTGTCCTGTTAGTATCGTTAGTAAATATTGAAAGGACGTCTTAAAAACAACTTCGAGAAATCATTTGGTCTGAAAAGTTCTTGAAGTCATCTTTGAGACGGCCTTTCGACAGATATGCTAGCAGGATAAGAACACGTGTGTAAATCATTGTTGCGCTTCGTTCGCGAACAGTTAAAAAGTCAAGTAAAACAACTGCGCTGCTCACATTTGTAGTATATCGTATACTTACGAGTATCCATGTTGCAAGAACGATCAGCCAATGAAATCTCCAGGTAGAACTTCAATGACCTGTTCTATAGTATGTGTACGATCCTCGTGCACACTCGAGGAAATCGGTCGGTAAATCAGGACGCGTGTAGAATCGACGACACCAAACGGATTGAAAGTCAAATAAAATTCTGTCGATTCAGCAATTGCGTCTAAACCTCAATAATTACCGCAAGCGTGGATGCACTGTGTTTAATTGACACTTATATACGGGACACCGGAACAATGTCATTTATAAAAATTATTAGAACGTATAATAATATAACATATTATACATAGAACAAAGACGTATATAACAAAAAAAAAACACTAAAATGAAATAAGACGCAGGATTGTTTTAGTTCTGTTCCACAGATTTCATTTGAATAACTTTCATATGTTACGAATATGTTGTTGTTGAACCGATTCACAATTTACCACACTCACATCACTTGCTTGTAAAACGCGGTTCTTACGGTACCAATAATTATTGTAAATTATTGAACTTTTAAAAATTGTAACCAAGCAAACAGGCTTAACCAAATTTTAGTGACAAACGTTTGTTGGGTTATGTTTTGTGTGCTGGCGTGATCTCGCTTGAAACACTTGTTGATTCAGGGCGAGCATATTCCTGGACAGGACGACAAGAACCACACCTTACCAGAGACTGTATGGGACGCGGATTGAGTTGAAAGGCCCTCGCTAGCGAGACCAGCTCAGGGCCGTACAATGTGACAGCAGGAATTCTTTCAGTAGTTTATACCACGTCATGAAATGTATCTGTGAAGTATTTTGCTGAAGATTTTTGAGGTCGATCGTAATCAAGAAAATAATGAAATACCTTAATGAAGTAGAACAGCTCATAAAATTTGCAGGAACATTGCCAATATATTTCATGACATTACTGTCGTTTCTAAGAAGTATTCGATTATACTGATAAAATAATGCAGGTTACACACGAAATAGAAATTTTTAAAAATATTTTATCGTTAATTGGTGCCGTGGGTTCCTGAGACCCTTGTCAAATTTTTAATTTACGGTAAGTGCCTAACTTTTTCACAACACCAGTTAAGGGTTAATTATTTGTGTTCAATATCGCGTTACGGATTATTTAAACTGGAAACTACTTTCCTTCGACTACAATTTCTACTTTCTAACAGATACCAAAACGTCAATTGCCTTTCTCCGGTATGATATACGATTAATTATAATCTGCTGCCTAGACATGCTTTGTCTACTTGAAGTTAAGCGCAGGTGATGGATATGTATTGTATATGAGATGTTAACGTACTTACGTGTGTTGAAAATTGTTTTTTCTGAACGTGCCCGGATAACTGTATTTAACTTACGCCAGTTGCATTTTTTACTCTTTGAGCGTAGCGTGCCCTCTCTGAAGACGTTCCTGAGAATTCGTAAGGAGTAGGATTAACGGCATGGTCTCGAAAATGGGGGTATGTACCGTTTGTCGTTTGGTATGATTTTATCGACGCGTCCATTACACTGCACGTGTTCCATAGCCGCCGCATACCACCTAGAGATAGGAAAAGACTGAATGTCTGTAGGTAAATTTTGTACCTTGATACTAAGGGCTTTAGGACCCCAGTACTCGGCACGAACTCAATGGTAATATCACAGGTGACGTTATCGACATTCGTCTAAAGTATACATATACATATATCGGAGTACCCACAAAGCAATTATATTACATGACTCATCTAATTGTACCTTTATTTTTAATTTATAAGCCATTCCTTACGATTATTTTGTCTCGCGATGTCTTAATAGATCAGTATTTCTTTGATAAAATTTTTACACGGATGATACTTTACCAACATTTGTTAAATGTATTGTCTGCAAAATAATGTCGTTATATGTAATCACTTTCTTTTTCATATAATTCACAGGTACCTTTCATTCCCTATCAATATAAATATTCAACGAATTCAAAACCCCAAAAAAGTCGAAAAAAAGTAAACATACGAATACAATTTTTATAACGATTTTCAATCTTTTTTGCAATAATTCCTGCATATTGATATAATGTTTATGATCCTCGCGCATATACAGGTATCGTTGAATCGCATGCGCAATAGTCTACGAAGACGTATCTTCAATTTGTGCAGTACCGTCAAATCCGCGGTAGAAGATTGTGGGAATTGCATAGAGTTTCCCACGACCCTTAAGTGTGCAATACAAATGACATCCATTCGAATATAAAATTAATTATACTCAGCTTCCTTTTCTTTCGGAAAGTAACAGTACTCATTCTTTGCGGTAGACTTCCCCGCCTAAGATGTCCTTGTTTGCCTGTTGCGTTCGCCGGGTGAGTCATTATTCGTTTTTAGCGAAAAATAAATCGAATAACAATAATCGTTTTCACAGTGGCGATGACGCAGTTATGATAATACATAAACGACTCCAACTCATACACGTGTTATAAGATCGTCACGTTATGTTATATTACATTTTTAATAATTGTATGAGTATATTTTCTCAACTTGCTTAACATATAATATACGTACAATAGCAATGCTCCATTTCGAATAAAGCTGAACCATCATTGCAAAGATAACAAATCGCACTGGATCATTGCAATGGGGAATTTTTATCTGATAAATATTTTGCGTTAAAAACGCCGAGTTATAGAAATTTTATTAAAAAATATAACAATGCATGTAATAGAAAGAAGTGTAACTTTTGTAATGCATTGTTCATACAAATTATCACCGCGTCGTGTTGAACAAAGATCTATATTATTTTCATGAAATCTTTTTGAAAAAATTTTATCTTTGTACAGCTACAAAAGATCTATGAATTTTTATTGATATATGGTAAAATTATTTTTTATACATTTTTTGGCAATTATATGCCATTCTATAATGAGTAAGACGATAACGTTAATAATTCTGTAGAATTATTTATTTGATCCCAATTAATTAATTCTATTATACTTGGGAATTCACTTGAATGCCTGTATATACGCGCGTATAGCACGACACTCCTCAGTAATACGATAATGAGAATGATAAATATCATAAGACTACTATACAATAATTTTGCAAATAACAGACTATGACTTTACTATTACAAAAGGGTTTTCCATCTATTATTAACATGTATAAATATCACATGCGAACAAGTTAAAATGTCATTGCGCAATGAGTTGAGCTTCACGTTTGCGTCATCTGATCTCGACATATAATTTCCTTTTAACGATTGAAATTTAATGAGAAATTAAAAACAGAAAGAGATTTTTGGTAATTGCTTTTCGATAATAGCAAAAGGCTTTAATACGATTGCAAAATTAATGAAAAGAAGTACTTCTCTTCGTTTGAAATATATACAAAGTAATACGTTCCAACGGATATTTTACACAGCAGTAAGGCGGGTTTTCATAGAACAGTAAGCAACCTTAATTAGACGCCAAATTCCAATTCGCCCCTGTCGACGATGTGGCAAAATCGGTAAACATAAAAAATGAAGTTCACACCATTGCCAGGCGAGCCAACCACGTACAGAAGGATGGAAGATCTGGTTCGCTAGGGTGAATGAATACATTTTCCGCTACTTAACGGATTTCATGCCGAAGTATCAAAGCGGTGACGTCCTTGCTCTAATCAGCGAAGATATTAATAAACTCGACACGCTGGTGTTTCACGAATTTATGCAGTATCTTGATACGTATTAAAACAAAATTGCCTTGAAACGTTCGTTCGTTGTCTCAAATTCTATAAAACTAATGACTGGCAATTTTACAAATTATTAGAAATGCGCGCGTTCAAAAAGACGATTTATTATCACGAAGGAAAAAGATTTAGATTGCATTGGATTTTACATATTTTCGAAATATCATGAAACGCTATTACAATTTTTTTAAACTGTTGTGATTTATTGTACACGTTGTCTTCTTTCAATACGGCACAACGAATTCTTTAAAAACCATAGCAGTTCTTCTTTGTGTTTCAGAGAAATAGGCGATCGGAAGAGGTGACCCTACAGGAAGTGATGGAGGCCCCTGAGATCTCTTGGGAAAATACACTTGGTGCTCCAGGTGGTGTGCCGTTTGACCACGAGACTAAAGAACTTCTTAAAAAATGTCTAGATGTCTCTCAGCCTTTACCAACGACCTTATTAGAAATTATCAAAAGAAGCGAATCGTTTCCTCTTAAGTTTCCGATCAATACCGTACGATGTGCAGCACTTAAAGACAGAGGAATCAGCGAAGACGTTCTGGAGGTAGATAAGTTTTTTTAACAAACTTTCAACGTCTTAAATAATTCCTTATACGATTTTAATAATTATTACAGCTTAATGCCAATTCCGTATATCCATTAATTCACGAGGCAATGTTACCCCTGATCGCTGGATGGTTAAAATACAAAAGAGAATATGGCAGCGTGGTGGAGAAAGCAATGTACAAGGATATGGGACTGATACATCTGATTCAACGTCTTCTTGAAAAAAGGGCTGCATGTTTTTACGGTGCTGAGGACCGTTATAAATTAATAGACAATAAAACTGGTGTACAGGGATGGGAAAGTGTGGGTACGGATCATGAAACAGAGCCACTGGTAAATATTAAAATTATAAAAATTAAAAAAGAGATATCCATTTAAATTTATAATTACAAGTTAATAAATAATTGATAATTTTTTAAGGTCTTGGCCAAGTGCTTGTCATACGACGAGATCAAACTATCGGCCATGATGATTGTATCGTCACATACGGAATTCATAAATGATGGTTCGCGCGATAACAGAGGAATCGTTACCGATGACCCTGACTCTGTTCAACCCAGAGGAGTAATTATGGGCGTCGTGGGAACCAGGTAAACAGCAACTTCCGTTACAATAATTTTTATATGAAATGCATAAGTCTTATGTTTTATGTCATTACGGCAATCCATATGCTTTCTTCAGATACTCGTTTGTCTCTGTTGTGCAGGTTTGAACGACCAGGTGTCATGGAGTCGCAGGACATTCTTGTGACGCATTTACAAAATAATATGGATAATGGGTGAGTTTGAATCGTTTGCTAGTAATCACTGTTTCAGGATTAACAAGGATAATTTCAAATTTGTTCTTTGCGATTATTATAACAGATATGGACCAGGCATTGAAGGAACGTCGGAAGAGAAACGTGGTTTGCGTGTTGTCTGGGCTCGTTTCTATGGAGAAGAATATCTGCCACTTTATGAACAAGTCGTTAAACATGTCAAATCAAAAGATAACAGAAGATATCTTCCTCTTACTGGTCAAAGTATCTTTGATATTGAAAACTACATGAAGAGGACACTTTTATCGGTAGAGATGATACTACTTGAAGCGAATACTAGAGCGGAGAAACAAAATACTACAGCTTTTTTGCACGTTGTGGGACTCGGCCTGGGTTAGCATTAGAGAAGTATCAAGATTCTATTAAGTCGAATATATTTGTCATACAGTTTTCAATTGCTTTGACAGGAGTCTGGAGAATCATTCAAGATCAAGAAATATACTTCCTGAAGACTTTCGAAATCGCTATAAGGAAAATGAATAAAAAGTTAAAGTACGTGTCAGATATAATGTTCGCGTACTTCAGGCAACAAAAATGCGGAGATGCAGGAAATGGAGATTATCTCGGGGGTATGTATACCTGTCAGTATTTATAATTAATAGAAAAGATGATATATGCTATGACATTTTTCTTCTGTTTACCAGATATAAAAATTCATTTTGCACTAAGAGAACCACACAGTAGGCTCTTGCGACCAACAGACTCGAACAAATTACTGGTGGTGACTTACGCCTGGGATGGAAACGCATTGCCAGGTTCATATTGCTAATTAATTAAATACCAGAAAATAGCCACATGTCTTCTATTTAATTTCTCTTTCAGGAAATGAATTCTGGGATGGCTTCTTGGCTGCAAGCGGAGATCCAGCCGCTGCTTGCAGTACTCAAATAGCGGAATTACACACTGCGAAAATAAATCCACGTACAGCTGGTTCCAGTTTGCACGTGGCATCTCCTGAACACGGCATCCTCCATATAGCAGACTACGCGAGATTACACCTTACTTAGGTATGTCCATATAATTTACAATTAAATGCTAAAAAAATTTACTCCACACTGTCTCGATATACTGAATTCTTCAAATTTATATTTAGGACAGGATTGGCCCCCTGGGCACAGGTCAACGAAGACCATCAAGATCGCCTCGAAATCAAAGAAGTCGCAGCGCCGATGTAGATTGTTTAAAAAAATACACGGAGAGACGAGTAGAGGAAAGGAGGCACACAGAAGCTGGTGAAACCAGATTAGATCCTTTACGATGGATACCACAGCCAAAGAATATTTCACGCATCAATCCTATAGCCAAAAAAGAGACAGATCCGGGAAATCGTCGTCAGGATGAAGTAGAAATTTCAAGATTAGAAACGTCCAGGTGGTTACCGGCAATAACAAAAAAAATATGTCCTGAACAAGAAAGATATAAGATGCCAAGTGGTCCAGAGAACGATGAGTATCGTTCGCCGAGACTACAGCACTCTACAGGTAGATGTCGTAGCACAGATGTGACGTATCTTCAGAAGAGCAGATGCATAGAAGAGAGAAGACACACCGATTGCATTGGTGACAGAAGGGCTGTACCTTTAAGATGGATGGCTTTGTCACAAAGTACTTTACGCAGCAATGCCCCTCAGCGAAAGACCGAAGGAACCAGTGATGAGAATACGAAAAATTCTGCCAACAGGTGGATTACCTTTGCGAAGAATCCATCACCATGTCCTACGCCTCGTAGAAATCTTGAGAGAAAATCCTCCATAGGAGATACTTCGAGAGGAGATCAAGTGAGCACAAAGGAAGTAATGAAGGACGATTCGAAATGGCAACCTTTAAGAAAATTCGCCTCTCTGACAACTTCACAGCTAAACTCGGTCGGTAATTCGAGTAACTGTACCAGCAATCAACAACAGTATCGACAGAGTCAGGATAAAATTGGAAACTTAAGTCGGTCCCCCATGAAGGAAATTCGAGAGAATGTCATAATTAAATCTACAGAACAATCTCAACGTAATCTTAGTCAACGTATGAGGGACCTTTACGACTTTAAAACAGAAAATGAATGGCCCAAAAGAATAAGAAGATCTCCGCACGATAATAATTGGATCAGTAAGAGCAGCAGTGAGGAAGACAAAGGCTATGTCCCGCGAAGAAGAAATAGTCAGGATTTAGAATTTAATGATAGAACTAAAAAGTCTAAAGGTCCACGTGCTCGTCAATCAGGAACTTCTCACGATAACGACGATGATAACAGCCACGAACTTCGCAACATTAAGGCACCTAACACCAGTGACGTTTTTGAGCACGATCTGGAAGAGCGACTAAGGAAATTCCACGAGAGGATTCGCTTCAGTGAAGATCTAGGAACCGAAAAACTCAAGATGCGTGATAGAAGGACCTACTCCGACGACTATGACGAGAGAAATTATCGCAAGCTGACTGATGAAGCCTTAAAATGGGGTTCGTATAAAAACGGCGCTGCTGATTCACGCGAAGCTTATTTGCATAAAGATAACAAGAGAAATTCCGATGCTAGTTATAAATCTCGCGAATCTCGAGATTCATGTGTCAGCTATGCGGAGATTGACTTCTCCAAAAGGAATTCTCGCACCAGTGACCATAGCTATGCAAGTATCAATTACACGGCTAGTAAAAGAGGGAGCGTCGAGTGTAAAACTATAAGGCAGGTTGATCTTCCACCAAGAAGAGCCTTTAGTCAGGGTGAGGACAGACCTGCTACTCCGGTTCCACCAGTGGAAATGAATGATGCATGTTCTTCTGCTAAGACCTCCTCTTCTAGACAAAAAAGGGATAGCACTAGGTACAAGGTTTACCTTACGTAGATCAAAATAGTTCACAGGTTATCAATAATTTGTTATCGTCAAACTACTCACGATTCTTATTCGTTTCCCTTCTCTATGTTTTCCTTTCATTGCATCTCCTTGGTGGAATACTGAATACAGTGTGATCTGGCACATCTCACTGGAGGAGTCAGCCACAAGGAAAGGAAGGAAGGAATACAGTGTGATACTCTTTATTATCAGATTTTCAACTGGATTTGGAATAGTATAAGAAATATTTCTTTATTATAAGAATGTTGTGACTGATGGATTTTAAGTGATTTTATATTGAATACGGAATTACGTATTTCATTCATTAAATTATTTCATAATTGTATGAAAGTTTATAGCACTGTACCATTCATGTATATACAAGTACTTGAATGTTGTTACGTGACTGTGACTGTATAATGGAAGAGTCCGATGAACTGGAGGACTTCCATTTAACTATTATATCTACAGCAAGATATTCTTGGATTTAAACTGTTTCATGTAACAAATTTGACTGGACCAATGATTGTACATTAAATTTTGTAAAAAACAATAATTCATTGTTTGTAATGAAGCTATATGGCTCATCATAATTATGAAGTGTCGATATGTTATATCATCAAAGAATTCTTCTCGGTTGTAGTCATACATAATTAGTTACTTATGAATTTGTCAACAACAATGTGAAAGCCTATTGTGAAATTTCTAGGAATTTAACAGTTGATTAAGAGTACCTATGGAATCATGATAAAAATAAATATGTCGTAACAATGTTATTAACAATTGTACAGTTTCCAATTCATTATTATCAATTGAATATTTCTAAATATTTTAACATCCTTAATTTCATTATCTGATTCATTACCGAGTGAAAGTCACCCATATTAAATCCTCACGATAATTAATAGAAAATATTGTCAGAAATACAATACAATAGGAGAGACCAAATTAATATCCTAACACTATTCTGTACAAACAACATAGAAAGTACTTACAAAGTATACAATTCTGTTATCAGCAACAAGCCAGTCGTACTCTGATAAAATAATAAAAAAGGTTTTCATGCTAATAATATCCTTACTAAAGTATGTTATCAAAAAAATTACTTGTAAAGCTAAATGGCATTGAGAATATTTTAGGAAATATTATTAAAGTAGGTTATTATTATTATTATTATTAACAAAGCATTCATTCTGACATTCTCTTATCCCATGTATTCTAATATCTTATTTTTCATCCTGACTCACATATTTTGTTTATAGTACTACAGCAGGTAGGACTACACATTACTTAACACAATGAAGTCTATTTTCTTTCCGAATTCTTAAAATCATTACGAAATGGAGAATTTGTTTCCTTAACAAATGCGATTCGTACTCGTTTACGTGTAGGAACAACATGTGAAGGTGGTGGTGGTACTTTGCACTCTCTATTTTGTGATGACGTTACAACTTCCTCTTCGTCCTTTTCAACCTTCAGTCTCTTTTGACCACAACTTCCGCTTCCCACACCATTGGAATTGGAAACTCCACCAGTAGAACTGGTATAACTATGATTAGAAACTGATTGTGCTGGACCAATTTGAGGTGATCTTGGAAACGTAGCAGTTTGTTGACGATTAATAGAGCCAGGAGAACGTAAGTGATTTCCGTTATTCGCTAAGCTTCCGGTAGAAAAGTGAGTTTGAGTACCGGAAACTAGAGATAAATTTTGTTTGCTAGAAACTACGCCGTTACTATGGGTAGGTGCAATCATTAACAGATTATTGCCATTTCTATCACAGCCCAATTGTGATGTTGAATTTTGCACACTTCGCTGAATCGTACAGTTTACTTTATAACCAGATGTAGCTTCAGTGTCTTTTGTTTTTTCTTGCTTGAAATACGGACTAGATCCTTTGTTTTGAAAACTCGTCGAATTTTGTATGACGAAATGAGGCTCGCACTTTATTCGTACACCGTGATGATGCAGTCCATTACGATCCTGAGCTTTTTGCCACTCGAGAACGTTACTTAAGAGTCTTATGTACCTTTAATAATATATTTATATTTATTAGTACAATTATTCAAGCTCATAGTTTTTATAGACTTTGTATACAAACTTATCAAACATACTTTATGGCCATTCGTAATATTTCATTTTTTGAAAGCTTCTTATCCGGTGGATGAGTTGGTACTAATTTACGAAGTTCAGCAAAAGCTCCACTGACATTTTGCTGTCTCCACCGTTCACGACTGTTCGTAAAGAGCTTTCTGACTCCTAGAGTTCCTACTCTTGGTGAAGGCGAGCCTACCTGTCCACTTCCTGACGATGAGATCCCGTCCAGCTGCAAGATTAAATTTTATTTCTAATGTCTTATAATTTTTATGATTTTTTTCTCATAGGTTTTTTTTTTGAGCGACAGATTTTACTTGCATCAGAATCACTATACGAGTGCATACTCTGTAGCATATGATATCTGACGACTATGAAAAAATGTGTCAATCAATGACGTACTAGACTACGTCTTATACCCGATCCAATAAATTCAGCCTAAGGCTACTGAATAAATAAATGAAATTTGAGAACTCACGGAGCTGGTTCGATCCCTCCTTCTTTTATTCTGATCATCTTCGTCATCTGTATCATAGGAATAAAAGTCATCAGAGAGCGTAGCCTCTTCTTCGGTATCTCGAGGTGTTCCTGGCGAATCCCCAGGTTCCTCAGCAAGTTCTCCTTCACCGGACAGAAGAGAATCAACCGGAGAACCATTTTCTGCGTCGCCGGTAGTACCATTGCTGCCATTGAATGTTAACATCGGCTACGAGTCCAGGATGAAGAATTTTGTAAGAATTTAAAAATCTATTATTTTTATATAAAAGCTATATTTACTTTGACCATTAAAGTACAGATAAATATAAACAATTGTATTAACACTTATCAAATGACGTTTGCACTACAATTCTAATGATATTAATTACACGTTAATTTTAATTAAACACGTTTCAAATTCCACAATTGTAAATTTCGATATAATATCCTTAACCCTAAATTCATTATTTTTGTAAGATAAATTTATCACGATAACAGTACATATAACATTTTCAGAATTTTACCCAATCTTTAATTTATCACTTTGCCCCACGCTGCACAAAAGTAACGTTAACGAACCAAAATTTCAGTAATCATCAAACGTTAAAGTAACATTCACAAAGTGAAGTCTCCACTTGTCAAGAGAAAATCGATGATTAGAAATTAAAATAGAAAATTCCGGTTCACACTAGAGAGCGATACCAGTCCAAACGAACGTCGTGTGTCGAGTGCCAAGAGACTTAAAAGCATCTCATTAACAAACGAGAAAACAATTAGCCTCTATAACAGTAAGAGAGGAAGCAGATATCGCACCCTGTCAGAGGCTCTGTCCCTGACATTCACTAGATATGTGTCAGTCATTTTATCAGTTTGATTTAGTGCGCGAGAAAATCACGTTGAAAAGCTACAAACAACGACGTACAACCATAAGCAGCTCAATAAGTAATAATAATTACTGATAACAAATTATATATTGTCAAATAAATAATTGGATATTTTACATTATTTAAACAAAATTACGAAATTCTTTTGTAACAAGAAGCTAAACCATACAAAGAGTAATATAATTAAACTTGAAAGATAACAGCCTGATAATGCATACCCGATAAGAGGCGTTCTCTCGTAGGAAATATTATTTTAATAATGTTTATCTTGAATGGCGAGTGCATCATCGTAATTAATATATTTAAAAGTAAATTGTCACTTACCATGTTTTTGGTCTAGTATCGAATGCCAATTTCTTTTGAGTTACTGACGGTTGATGTGTTTATGATATAATCCAAATTTTTATAAAAAAATCAGTAGATGACACTAATGAATTTCACGTAGAACTAAGAAAATTATCACTTTGTACTAAGATGACTGACTGTGCGAACTGTTCGTATTTGACTAATAGAAAGTCCGGCAAGCTACCCCTGGGAAAATGAATTTTGCGAAGGCGGAGCAGTAAGGATTTGTGGGTGGGGCTGCTACCCGGGACGTCCCATACTCTCCTCCATATACAGCATCCCTCTATCTACTCGTCTGCATCCCTAGGTCGCTGTTAAAACCTCAACTCACTCTTAGTAATATCATAGTTGTGAAAATAGACAAATAACAGATTCCTTAGTATTTATGAATTAGGGGTGAAGTGTCTCCGGTGACTTCCTGCTGTCAAATGACCACTAGTCACGTGTTGCTTTATTATGACATTTTCGAGGGTTCTGGGGATTTTTTTTGTCATCGCTAGGGGCGTAGTGCATATTCCCAACCCTATGTTAAAAGCATACGTGAAGATACCTATTACTATTCTTTTAAGACAAATGTAATATTTTTTTTGTAAATACCAACAGAATTTAGTCGTTCACATATTTATATTCTGGTAACTGAAAAATCTTCTATTTTATTTATAAATTGACATATGGTTATCAGGATATATGTATTTATATAAAATCAGAGTAGATAACAGTATAATACGAAAAGAAAAAATAAAAAAAATACAATTATAGACTCCCAAATTGTATCTCCCATTTTTTATTTTAATTCAGAATAGACAGAGTTCAAAATTTCATCCTATACTTCTCTGCTGTGACGTCAGAATACCAGTGTGAGGTTAAAAGTTTATTAAATTTCAATCGTATTATTTCTTTATTGAATAAAAATAGTTTACAGTCCTATATGTACAATTTCATTTTTTTATTATTTGCATATCGCTTGAGACAGGTCACAATATACATTTGATACAGTATAGTTAGTTTCTTTATTATGCATATATCAGAATACATATATTTATTATGCGGGAGGATTTGGATTATACATTTATGAGAATATTATTGGATAACTCGCGTTATTCGTTTAACGAACATATCTAATTCTAAAACAGTTAAGCATGTAGTGCAAAAGGGCTTTTATCGTTTCTGAGTCATTTTGGTCTAGCAAGAGTACTATGTCTTGACCATCGCTTTAGGTCGGTTTTGAATAGATACAGTACAGTCAAATATCTTTCTCAATTTAGTAGATATCGAAGGGTGTGATATGGTGGCATTATGGATTGACGCGGTATCCTCTGAAAGTCAATGCGATTCCATTGAGTTATAACCCATGATTGAGGTTGGTGAATCCCTTCCAAACCGTTGTTGCAATTGGTAGACGAATGTCAAGTGGTATTGGGACGAAATCAATTTTCCTTATCGCAATCCAACAGTCCATCCATATTAACACAATTACTAAAGTTTGCCATATAATGAAATTAAATTTGTTTAATTCTTAAATGAGTATAACAAATTATAAATTGGACACAGAATAAATTTTTGAAAATTATAATATTGTTAGACAAATTCTCGGTATGTATGGGGATGATTAAATATTACTATTGGCAATAATATTGATAAATATTAAAAACGAAAATTGTATCGTGATCATATCACTTTTGAGTGATAAGGGATATTTTTATTTATATTTGAAGTTCGATTATTTGATATTTTATTAGAAGACTCAAAGAGGAAGTGGAGATTTGGATGAGGAATTCCATGAAAAAGTACCCAGGGTTCTGTAAGTGACGAGTGTTCATTGCTGATAAGGGTTGCTCCGCCCTCCAACCTCTGAAACCCAGCCACCCCTGCGGAGCTACCAAGTCCTATCACAGGGTCAAGTTGTAAGCGAGTTCCGTTGCTAGCATAAAGGATTAATCTTAGAGATTAAGGAAGCAAATCGACGGTGGATTAATTTTTAAGATGCCGGAAAGTGGAAAGGATTGTATTAGCCGTTTATTAATAAACAAATAAATACACGAGTTCGTTCGCGGTTAATTATATTTTATCGTACTAATCTATTATTGCTAAGGAAAAGCCTACGTCATTGTTTTTCGAATTCAGAAGAAGTGAGTGATTAGACAATTTTCAAAATGAATAATTATTAACTGCCTGTGTAGAAGACAGACACAGAATTTACATTTAAAACTTCATTCAAATTATAATACAGACAATTAAAATTGCACTTAAAAAAGTAGTGACAGTTAGATTATGGACTGTGCACTTTTTGAAAAATATCCAAAAACTCTCATAACTTATCACTTCTAATCGATGTAATTTTAATTTAACAGGAGACAAGATTTTGTATTATTTTTTAATAATCCGCAACACATATGGTCCATACAAGATGCTGGTATACAATCAGATTTTGATTAACATGAATTGCTTCGCACTTGCTCTATAATTGCAGAATACATTCGTCAGTTTTGGTAAAATATATGATCATATATTAATTACAAGTAATTAGACACCGACTAACAGTATATCTACTCGATGGTTTTTTTTCCATAATTATAATATTGCTCATCACGAGCATTATCCAAAAAAATACACATGCCATTATGGATATTATGTGCCGTCTGGGACGTAGGTCACAATTTTGAATTCATAAAGATCAAAGTTGCCGTGCTTAATTCACTTGCATAGCGAAATAAAAAAAAAAGTATAAATAAACAGATATAAGAAACTTGATAATACTAGCAATTAACACTAATTAATTTTTCATAAACTGTTTCAACGTCGACTAACCAGTCCCTATAAACTGAGTCAACTGTCTGTGCGAACTGTTCGTATTTGACTAATAGAAAGTCCAGCGAGCTGCCTCTGGGAAAATGAATTTTGCGAAGGCGGAGCAGTAAGGATTTGTGGGTGGGACTGATACCCGCCATGTCCTATACCTACTCCGCTCCATATTACCCAGCATCCCTCTATCTGCTCTTCTACAAGGCCGTAGGTCGCTGTTAGGACTTGAACAATCAAGAGATAAATAAAATGCTAATAAACTTTTGTATGTTACACGTGTTCCTTTTAATTATTAAACTGAAATAAATTGGCCTAATGGCCGGACACTCAACCCTACGGTTCCAGTCCCCGCAAGTCCATAAGAAACCCTATTTGCATCTCTTTTGCACACACGCTTAGTCCGGCAATTGGGACGTGTACCTTAGGTATAAAATCCAAATAATTATTAGCAATGTCGTATTATATTTATAGAGTAAAAGAAACAAGTATTAAATTTTAGAAATAAAATTTTTCTTTAATCCTTTGTATACGTACAATATCGAGATTAAGTTAATTGTTTGTAGATCGATCCGTCGAAGTATGGATGTATATACTGAATTATATTTCCCAAGCAATCAAACTACTATTACTAGTAGCACCCTTAGTGATATATTACAATATATTTTCTAACCTAAAAAAATATCAATCTCTGCTTAGTATGCATTAGGGGTGGGAATTCTGGGTAACTCCCTGCTGTCAAGTGGCCACCAGCCACGTGTTACTTTATTGTGACACTTCGAAGGGTCGTAAGGATTTTCGAAAGGGATCCACCAGGTGTCACCCCGCGAAACCGATTAAATGATTATATCTAAAAGGATGCTCATTCGAGCGTCATTACTGGCCGATCTGCGTGGGATTTTTGAAACAGATATATTCAATCAATAGTATTAATAAAACTATCTTAATGACTGATATAGGAAAATAATAGAAAAAAAATTGTAAGACGATATAACTAACATCAAAATTTTTTTAATTAACGAAATTTTATAATATTCGTTAATAATATTTTTTATCGTGATTTAAATATATTCATTTATCTTGGCGGATTCACGTATTGCAGAATTATTAATATATACGTTGACGTGACACTTAATACCTGAAATATTAATTTCAATATTAATTTCATTGCTGGTTATGAATTTCAGGATAAACTTACGAAGAACATTTGCCGATAATCCAAAAAGAACACGTTCAGAATAGATATACGAAAATTTTCTTCATTTGCATCTTGTAGAAAATGTATTAGCTATTGATCAACGAAATCAAAAGTTATATTACGTCATTGAACGTATTTCAGTTAAAAAATTGTATATATATAAAAGTTACCTGTATTTTAGATTCATCGTCTATTTTACTGCTGTCTAGTAAAGCTGCATCTGTCACCAATCGTTTGGCCTGCAATACATAAGTGGCCATGAAATATTGAATCCCTTGTATATTTTATATATCAACGATATCATTACTTATGTATAATACAAAGTAGAGTTCTGTGATATAATTAAAAATATCAAACCTTAACCGTGACTTGTTCACTTCGATGGCACAAATAAATATTTCGAGATATGACTACAACAGAATATATGAAAAAAAAAAGTGTTCGTATAATCGCTTTTTCGTCGAGGTTCTTTTGATTGGTGGTAAAGTTTATTACATAAAATGCATAAATCACACACGTAATTTGATTGTAAGTGAACATAACAAAGAGCTGAAAACCAAAGATAGAATTTATAATACGAATAATACGACTTAAATCCTGGCATATTTCACGATATTCCTTTATGTAAATTTTTACATTGACTTTATCAATTTTCAAATATTCTCTCTTATTAGTCCAACATTCCCAATCGTATTGAGAAACTGACGGCAAATCAGTTTCCATTCCAAATCTAATAGCGTCAATTATTATCTGAAATAAAATGAAGTTTCTTTGATTTAACTATATAAGAATAGAATTAAACAATTTGAAATACCTCTAGCGATACAAATAAAACGGATGCTAATGGTTCTGCACAATATGTCGTCATCTCGTACCAATACATAATAAAAATGTTTAATAATTGCATCATCGAAGAAATTGAACTAGAACAATTGCACATATTGTATATATCCATATACATAATTATATATATATTATATAAATATAATATATAGTATAGATTATCTATATCACTTACAGTTCATTTCTGTAAGCATACAAAGACATGATCTTAACTGTCAGAGTGAAAATAAAGTATGTAACAATCGGAAATGCACATATCCAAGAGCCTTTTAATCGACTCTTATCAGTTATAATTAGGACCCTGGTATACAATGCATTTATATCATTTAAAAGTTTTTCCATTTCCTTACGTCTTGTGATCATTATCACAATATTCATCATGGCCATACTTAAGACGGTCAATTTTAATAAATTTCCGCATATACGAAGCAAGGTATACGTGTTGAATAAAAGTTCAAATTTTCCTTCGTAATTCCTGAAATATATTAATGGAAGATTTTTTAATTAATTTGCAATTAAATAAGGCGTATTACCTAAATTCTTTTATTATGTTGGGAAATATTATTAAAATATGTATGAAGCAGAAACTCATGCCGATTTTACTAATTTTCCAGGTACACGTATGGGGTTTGTAGTATTTTTCTTTCATTTTATACGACATAGGCAGCCCACCAGATATACATAAATACCAATAAAACGATACTTGAATAAAATGGGTTATTATTTCCATTTGAAATTCAAATTTTACTACGAGAATTCACGAAACTGGATTTACGAACGATTCGATATTACTGTAACGTTACGAACGTAGTCCAAACTGTGTATAACTTCGGAACGTATACGTCGTTTGACTAACGTCGTAAAAGTAGCCTTCGTATAGAAGTAAAAATTGAGCGAGTATTCTTTGAATTCTTTTGACGTACCGTAATAAGCTAAATAAAACATCACTAACTAGGTCTCATAAATAATATAAGAACAGGCATTATCAGTCAAATTATTAATCAATTTCGTCTTCGAAAAGTATTTTAACTTTTCGACTTTGTGTATATACCATTACTCAAGTTCTGGAATTATAGACATTTCGAAAAATTTGTTTACCTGCCTTTTTTTCCTGCGTTACTTCGGAATTGCGCTATTGAGATCAATTTGGAATTGCGGAATATTTATGAAATACATTTTTATTTTTTCCATCCATTACAACGAATATCGATAAATTGCTCTCGTAAGCTATGACTATACCTTTCTCGGTGAAATGTCATAGTAGTACAATAGGGTCAAAGGTCGTTATCGAATTAGTAAGATACTAAAGGCATATCAATATGACAAAGGAGTGTCATTGGATTTGCGCAATGTCCCATAAATGTCAACGCGTATCATGAACGTCCCTACGATTGATCCTTACTCGACTAGATTGCTGATATTTTTTAATAGTAGGATATACTGTAGCATACTATCCAACTAAATATATCATAGTATATCCTGTATACTATAGTACTAAAAAGCAGGATATACTATAGTGTTAAAAAATTTTTTATCATTATGACTCTTATAAAAATTACAAAATACGATAATACCAATCAATGCTAGAGAAAAATAGACTCAGTCTTTTTTCCCAAGCAATCAAACTCCTATAATATTATTTTGCGTATGAATATAAAAAACCAATCCCTTCTTAGTATGCATTAGGGATGAGAATTCTCGGTGATTCCCTGCTGTCAAGTGGCCACCAGCCACGTGCTGTTTTATTGTGACACTTCGTAGGGCTCTAGGGATTTTCCAGAGGGACGAACCAGGTATCATTCGAGAGAATGAGATTAAATGATTATATCTAAAATGATGCTCGTTCGAGCGTTATTACTGAACGCTCTGCGTGGGAGCAGCGATTTTATATTTTTATAAATAAAAAATGCGTTCCTTTGAACATGGGAATGTACATACATTCAAGAATACAAAATTATAATCCAATCAGCATGCATTTCGGATCATTTTAATTTTACTGCAAACAAAAACACGTTACAATTTAAAGTACTATTCCGAAAATTATGTGTTACATACTTGTGAAATGGTAAGAACTAAGGGTGGAAATTGATAAAATTTTATATAAATTTGTAACGTACCCCTATTATGCTACATAAAGTAGCCATCAATGCGGAACCCTAATCGCACCATAAGTAAGGTTAAAGCCACCCCTATTTGAGGGCGCGTGCCAATTTCGCTTTTGAAAACCGGTTTGGGGTGACTTTTTAAGTTTATTTGTATATCATACGTCACGTATGTGTCTACGCATACACGGCTAACATATAAGCAATATGTTTTCCTCACGTATATTTTCCATTTGTGCGTTATCGTGATAATGGCCAAGTTAAGGTCATTTTGGAATTCTATATAAATGTAATATTCTTTTTCGTTCATAGCTGTACGTGGGAACCAATAGCTACCCTGGTATGTTAAACTACCCTTCAAAGATCTGCGGGGATACTCAATGTGGTTTCCCACACTATGGTCATGACATTGAATACGATTTGTGAATTAGTGTTGTTGCTTGTGGTGGACCAAAGTTTGTCATCGTTAAATATTTTTTCGATTTATCCTAAATTAATTTCAATATTTTACTATATTATTTGTTGAGTATTAGTTTGAGTGTAAGACCTATTTTAAATTGTTTTATTACCAATATATTAGTTAGTAATAGAATTGATAAATCAATAGATGCTGCTTCTATAGATTTTTTGACGTTTATGAATTTTACTGGAATATAGTTAAAGAAGGTGTAGGGGATGGAGAATAATGTGTTTTGTGAGGAATTTGTTGAAAAAAGGGTCCTGCGCGTTCCATAAGCAGTGAGTGTTCGGTGCTGATAAGGGATACTCCGCCTACCAACCCCTGAAATCCTGCCGCCCCTACAGAGTTAACAGCCCTATCGTAAGGTCAAGTTGTTAGCTCGCTGCAATACTAGCATAAAGAATTCATCTTATAGATTAAGGGAGTAAATCGACGGAAAATTAATTTTTAAGGTCTTGAAAAGTCGAATGGATTATCTTGACAAATCCTTAAGGGTTAACAATTATATGGGTTTTGTCACGCTAATTATTTTTTATCTCTCCAATGTTCTTGTCTTAAGATAAATAACGAGCTTGATTAGTACTTTTAGGAATAAAAAAGTACAATAGCATGAATACATATACTTTTATTTTAATAAATGTACAATCTGAATAATTTTCCAAATATAAAAGACATGGTAAATTCTGTAAAATCTCATTCGTGATATCGGATTAAAAAAATAACACTTTCTCAACACTATCTATAAAAATATAGTAAAATATTCGCCAATTATATATACATACTACGTAAATGGGATCCACATTATTTTATTTATTTCTAGAAATTGTTACAATAAAATTACTTAATGAGTAAGAAATTTTGCTAAATTGAACCTTAAAATCATGATATGTAATTGATATTTGACTAATAATCTTTCAGAATCTCACCTACATTATCCGCTGATGTATGTACATGAATAAAGAAACATACATATAAGCAGTTAGAATAGCATACGATTACCAGTCTTATTATTTCGACTCATGAATTACCATTCAAATAAAATATCTCATAAAAATCACAACGTCCGTCAAGACGCGAATTAGGCTTAAAAAATCATAAATTTTTTCTACTTATACATATACATATAGCATAAGCTTGACTACATGTTAATCATAGCGTAAAATGATCTTAATATTGCAATCAGTCCCACGCGACCTCAAAACTTTAATAAAAATTAATCTACTATATTTACAGGACTTAAGCATACAAAAGTTTCTAAGATCCAGTCCCGTTATTTTTATACGTTTAAATTGAAAAAATACTGTTGACTGATCTCACACTTATAAAAATTCTTTCTACAAGTTTAATTCTCTCGCTAGAGAGAAACTCGTAGAAAATTGGTCACTTTTTTCAAATACAAATATACAATCCAAATGCTTTTGCCATTTTTCAGTGAAATGCAAATACCAAAATTAATATAGGTACAGCAATGATGCAAAGCAAGTAAATAGCAGTTCTAGGCTCGCAGGTAGACACAACCACATAATCATGGTTCCACTGAGACTCATTACCGTTTAGCGGAAGTTCCAAAACCGTTTTTTGTCCACTAAAAAAATTCAACGGCAATGAACACTCCTGTGTGCTATTTTCACACGCGTGAACAGAATTGGATGTATTGTACATAGTTTTCATTAAATCAAAATGAATTCTAACATAATTCGGTTGAATTTCATTTTCTGAACTGAATACAAAGAAATAATAGCCGTTCATTGGTACCCTGAAACATAAACGCAACACTTACTATATGCTCTTTTTTGTTCAGAATTCTTTTATTTTCAATTTTTTTCATTCTCTTACTCACCTATACGTTACAGTATTTGCGAATGATGCAATGGAATGTTGGCTTTCATATTTAGACGCGCAATGACGGTGCGGCGTTAATGGTAAATTTAATATCAATCCTTTGCATTCCAGTAAACGTTCTTCCGAGCTGCTAAATGAACTCCAGAACTCTGAGTTACTCCTATCGTTCAATGTTGTCTCATTCACTGTGCCTCTGTCCTCAGCTATGCCGTCTGGATTGAGCATTCCCTAATTTAAGAAATTAGCATGTGCCATGAGTAATTTTATTTTATTTTTACAGATCAATTTTTAATTGCGCACTGGGCGTCGTATCCTTCATTAACAATATCATTTGATATGTATCATTTACAATTTGATAGGTTCTTTAGAATCACGTGTTGCTATCGAGAATTACTATTCTAATCAAGTATATCGATACTGTCATCTCAAAATAATTAAATACATGATACTCGGTAAATAAGAAATCTCATTATCAGCTATCTTACTCTCTGTTAATTACTCTTGACATTGATTAATTTGATATAGATCACTTTATATATTCAGGGCAAACCTACGTACCATCTGAAATTGGACGCGATTGAACAATTCTGTTAATCGAGGCAGTGTGGCCTTGTTAAACAAATGAAAGAACGTGAAATTCATGATCTTAGCAACGTTGCGACGTTAACTTTCATTTCTTTCATGATGCCACCCTGCTCTGATTCATGATATCATCCATTCAAAGCCAATTTCTGCTAAGGCGTTTGCCGTGAATGACCCTGTATTCACATATATTTGCTATTTTGTTATTCAAAAATATAATTGTACCTCCTCGATTGCTGCATCCCCATCAGAATCATCTTGTGTCAATTCATCGTGAAGAGGCGAGGAAAGTATCAAGTCTCTTTTACGTCTCTTGATTTCTTCTTCAGAAAAATTGCCCTTCGCGACTTCATTCACCATTTTCCTAAGAGCCATCGCCTCGACATCTTTTTTATTATCTATTTCATTAACAAGCTTCTCCAACACGTGTTTACCGCGCTCTCCAAGAAGACGTATCTTTTTTAAAACGTCTTGAAAAACTTCAGCTGACGTCTGTCCGCTATTGTTTACTTCTTGTTGTGCAAGTTCCATGATTGTTTTCTCAGTGATACTGTCCAATCCGATAGTAGAATCATTGCTATGATATTTCAAAGTCTCTTTATTATCAGTATTGATTCGTTGCGAAGATTCTTGTAAACTTTCTCTATCGAATTGTTTTCCTAGTAACATTTTATCTTCTTCAAAAGTCCCTTTGGTAGGTCCCTCTCGCGAGGCATGTTCTGACTTTTTAGCTTCTACAAGTGCATCCTGTTTCCTAGCTTCTTTTTCATCCAAAATTGATTGAACGGATTCGTTATCAGTTATTACTTCCTTAGAATCTATACTGTCTCCCGTATATGGGAAATCTCTGCCTACGACAGGCGGTTTCTCTATATTAGCACTATCCATAAAGACGCCCTCGTAATGATGATGTGGCGTTTCCTCCTGCTTTTTCTTAGTATCCAAAGTCTTCATAAACAGCTGGGTGAGTATATTTCTCATAGCTTTTGCATCCAATTCTTGACTATTATAATGATGAGCCACGTGTCCAGGTAGAGTATTATTGACTCCTGGTGTACTATCCTTATGATGAAAAAGTACTTCTTGTCGAGCTCTCTTCATTTTATCCGGCTCGTTACTGGGACCATCATCCTATAAATACAGATAAGAAATGCCTCTTTTATAAAACTATTAAAATATTTATCATTCCTTTGACATTTCTCAATGTGTCATTTTACCTGAAGTGTGTTATTCAAATGACCCAGATGACCTCGTTCTTCGGCGATCTCGACGAGCTCCTCAAGTTCCTCGCTACTGTCATCACCAATGAATGCACATTCATGCAAATTCTTGTGACCACGAATGATCGTCAAAGAAGCTCCCGGCCATCTGATATGACAAATAAAATAAAACGAACAATTCTTAAGCGACATTCAATTACCCAATTTGTCTTTTTCTTCAAAAATGTACCTTACACAGGTAGAAACAGTGACGCTACTTCCACGAAGAAGATAGAAGCCCCAGTACTCCTTCATATCGTCCTCGAGAATAAGATGTCTAGTCATTGATACAGGGATGATTTCACCTTTGACCTTAGGCTCTTCTTGCATAAGATATGCATTAAATGTCGCATTGACTTTTACCACTTGTTTCTATAATCAAGGAATAAAAGATAATAAGTTAAATAAATAAGCTTTCATTTTTAAGTAAATTTTTTCTACTTTGAAAACTTATACTGATAGTATAATAGATTCAAGTATCAAATATCTCTCAAATATCTTACAGATAAGCTACAGTGTCTCATAAAAGTTTGTTCAAATTAATCATTTTCTTTAATGCAATGTTATAAGTGATTTGAAAAAATTTATTAATATTTTATATTGCTACTGCAAATTTGTAAAAACAGGAATCTCTAATTATTATTATGTTTATTTCACATGACAGGAAGTCATCATGTAATTTTATCTTTTATCATCAATTTGAAAGCAGTATTTTAAATAGACAGAAAGAAAAAATATGCATCTTAGGTGGAAAAATCTTGTTGCTTTCTTATTTACTTTTGCACTGTCTCAAGTACAATAAATTAAATAAAAATTTACAATATAAATTTATACACACCTGACACCACGTGGTCGATACTTTTCCATCGATTAATCTTTGATCAGAAGCAGATAATGGATACAGTTGTTCGGAATAGACCCTGTATCTCAAATAAATTGGACCAGCAACCAGCATTGCCGGAAGTATAGTTCCCAAGACACACAAACGCACAAGTCTCAATGGGATCTTCAAGTTATTTCTCTTTGATTCCCAATTTCGAGGACGTACCAATCCATCCTCTAAAATCATGAAATATTTATTAATAATTTGATCTTGTAACTGATACAGCTTCATTCTTGTATAGCATATCTGACACGCAGTTGCGTAATAAATTTCATTTAATTTTAGTCAATTAAATTAATAATAAATTATATTAACTTTCAAATTTGTTTTCAACTCTAAAGAACTAAATCATTACAATCTAAATTATTAAAACCATACATATAGTAATTGTGGCCTTTGGGTAATGCATTGGAGTATGGATATAGGTCAAATATATTTACGTTAGATTACGACTAAGAGTATGCTCTTAGTTGGCTTTACTCCTTAACGTAAATGGCCTAGTTTATTTTTCTGTCTATCAGTCAAGTCTGTATGATATTATTGCATTGTTCCTTTATAACTGTTCAAACTGATAACTAATTTCTACGAACGGATAAGCTCAGCTGGCTTATGATTTTCACTGTTATAGTTAATTTGTTAGGCGTTACTAAGTATTTCTTTATGAGATTTGATGAAAGTTTATTATTGGTTCAATGCATATTTAAAAATGATGATAACAATTATTTATATCAATCATTTGTATCGATCAAGGTCTCAGATACCCCTTAAAGTGCAACAGAAGCACCAGTACACGTGTTGAATGAAAAATTACGATTCCTATAATTTCTAAATGAACTTTGATTAAATCAGATATTGGCTCTATTAATCTGATCCATTGATTTTATTTTATTACAGCATACTCCTTTACCCCATATTTATTAATGTCCGTATCACAAAAAAATTATGAAGTATTTACGTAGATTTTATCTAAATTAATCTGTGATGTGTGGAAATCTTTAGTAATTCGGTTTATTAGCGCTTAGACGAATTATCTTATCAACAAACTACTAAAAAAGATACAATATAGACGCTTAACTTAATTACTCCTGATATGATAAATACATGAATGTTATTCATGATATACAGAGTGTATCAGCTCAGATGCACGTTTGAGATTTGCGGTGAAACGGTGCACAATTTCGAAAATCTAATGTCACGACCATTGAATATTTTTTGATTGCGTATCGAATGGGCATATTATTATTGTGCACTTAACTTCCGGTCGCAAATAAAAAAAGGTATCTTCGCCATTTCAAATGATATTGAAGAAAGTTAAATGCGAAAGTTGTAGAGCAAGAAAAAAAAAATTTGTACGGATAGCACACATAATAAGGGAGATATTTGCGTTCGAAATTCTATCATTTTTTGACAAATTTCTGATACTGGCCTTAGCTTCGTGCAGCAACTTCACGCCGAACTCATGATTCGCAATTATTTTGAGGTAAGCGTTCAGTCAGATGTAAACCCGTACAAGGTGGCTAAAACATATTACAATGCTATTTTTTATTACAAGTTAGAAGCCGAAGTACTCCTGTTGTAAATTTCCGTGATTCTCAATGTAGATTTTAGAGTCTTCGTCTTCCTAGACGTCGATTTTCGAGTCTTCGTGTTCCTAGCCGTAGATTTTAGAGACATCGTACTCCTCGCCGCAGATTTTGGAGTCTTTGAGTTCCTGGACGTAGATTTTGGAATTCGAAGAATCCAAAATATACCACGAGGAACACGAATACCCCAAAATCTACGACGAGGAACACTATTACTCCAAAATCTGCATCCAGGATCACGGAAATCTACAGCAGGAATACTTCGGCTTCTAGCTTGTAATAAAAAATAGCATTGTAATATGTTTTAGTCACCTTGTACGAGTTTGCATCTGACTGAACGGCTACCTCAAAACAATTGCAAATTGTGAATTCAGCGTGAAGTTGTTGCACGAAGCTAAGACGTTCCGCCATTATCAGAATTTTGTCAAAAAATGATAGAATTTCAAACCCAAATATCTCACATATTATGCATGCAATCCGTTCAAATTTTTTTTCATCTCTATTATTTTGTCTTGCTCTGCAACATTTGCATTTAAGTTTCTTCATTATCATTTGAAATGGCGAAGATAATTTTTTTATTTGCAACCAGAAGTTAAGCGAACAATAATAATATGCCGATTCGATGCGCAATAAAAATATATTCAATGGTCGTGACATCAGACCTTCGAAATTATGCAGCATTTCACCGCAAATCTCAAACGTGCATCTGAGCTGATATACTCTGTATGCACGAATTTCATAAGCATGGTTATTTAGGTGTGTTACAATTTGGTTAGCAAGTGTATAAACTTTTTCTTATCGAATATCAAACTAATCAGATTCTGTTATGTTCTGTTCTGTCATGAATTCTGTTATTGATAGCATATACTGTCTTCATACATTATTTTTTAAACAAACATTTTATCCGCGTGGTAATTCAAAGGCCCCAATAACCTTAAGTATATTTAATAGTCACTTAGTCATATTTTCCCTATCTATTTTAGATATGCATTACTAATAGGGCAAAGTTGGTTATCCCTACAGTGACCAACATCCTAGAATATTCCGAAATGGTAATTCCCTTGCCTCCCTTATCGACCTTCGCCTCACAAACAATATTACATTAGCCATTGTTTGTTTCGGGAAGTGAATGATCTAAAGTTTAGCACATCTATAATGTCTTTGTAAGTGTATGACATGGTTACATGCAAATGTAAAGTCTCTCTAGGTCTGATTTTTTATATACATATATGTATTTAGTTTATCGTAAAAATAAAATTATCTTTGTTCTCGTTACCTACGCTTTCTGCGCGTTTTGATAACTGGATTGTTAACTGAACAAAGTGTACATAACAAACTGAAGTAATTCCATAAATATGTATACACGTGTTTCATATAATTTGAAATATTTACACTGCACAGAGATGATCATTTGTGAAAATTAGTAATCTGTAAAGCATTCTGAAAATGAGCTTTCACAGGGCAAATGAATGACCACATTCCTTTGATATTATACAAGATTTTCTTGCGAATATTCTTTTGTGGCTTTACAATTGAAATACTTAGATATGAGTTGAAGATAGGGACTTGATAATTGATAATGACTTTTTTAAAAAATGAACTGTATAATATTATATATATCTCTTCAGAGTTGTTTGGCATATGTATGTCAACGTGATATTTTATTTATTTGACTTTGCATATATTTTTTCTCTTGCATATAATTACTTATATAATCTAATTAGAATAATAAGAATTATATTAGCTATGCATAGCTCAATAAAATTAGTTATCAGTTGATAAAATGCTATCGAAAATCTAACAAATAAAAATCTTTAGATTCGCTGGTCCTTCATTTTATTAACATTTCAAGTACCCATAGATTGCGAAATCAAGATATTAAATACCATTGATTTCCAAGCGTCTCATCGATAGTCACGTATAACACATGCCATAAATATAAAAAACCCACAAAACAATAAAAGTTGTCATAAAAACAGTAATTCAGAAAATAATAAGTTCACAATCGTTCAAATTATTTTATAATTAGATATCTTAATCTTTAAACAACGCGAACACTACTGCTATGCATGCCACAGATAAGTCACTAATGATAATAAATTATTTTAAATCTAGTAAAAAATTATTTCATTTTTGAAGACGCTGTGTCTAAAACCTACCCAGTATATCTGCCTTCAGCGGTACCGTTGACATTCTATTACCACACTACCATCAATAGTTAAATACAAAAGAACGATCCTTATTCAAACGAATACAAATAGAAACGTCACACCAGATGCACGTTGCATACACTTGTTCTTATGCACTTCGCGAACAAATCCAGTGCATAATAAGAAAAGAACTTATTCCTTACTTCTGGCACTATGTTATAGTTCACGAATGACACTCAGAAGGCCATCCAGTTTAAAATGCACCTACAAGTCACTTGATTTCCAAAAATAGATTGTCCGCTACTACTATTACTCCTACTGTTACCGTCAGCAAATACAAAAGTAATTATCACACAACATTCAAAAACACTGAGGGGTAACGTTCCCGAAACATGTTTATGCGTTGCACTAAGCGTGCCATCAACTTTCTACGTGTACTCTAAGTAACGAAGTCCAGAGAGACTGAAAGCAGAACTTTGATAGCTGAATGTTAAAGTATTTTACTAAATTAATGTAAACAAGAAGCGCCACGTGTTTCAATTTATATGTGCTTAAGCGCATCTGAAGGCAAATGATGAGACGCTAATTATGCGTGTTTTTTTATCGTAATGTTATATAAAAACTTCTATGCACGATGTCCTCCGTCCACAGACAGACTGAGTTGACATACGAGAATGTACCGTGTTTTGTATCAGTCTCTTATCATATAGTTCGATGTTTATGCTGGACAAGCAATACGGATAGAACTGCCCCTATAGACTGAAACGTCTACACAAACTTATTCTGAAATTATATTTATATCTTCTATACGATAAGTGCAATACAGAGGCTTAGTTAATCTCTTATAAAATGATATTCTAGCTATCTATGATGACTATGTATACCATATTGTAACCCTTTTCGGATACAGTAATAAATGAAACATTTTAAAAGAACGGTTATAGCATTAAATTACCTAATTGCTTGTCATAAACTACTATTGGTTATCATGTCATTATTATTCATATAGGACTAAGTGGCTAAAGTGGTTCTACACATAAGCATAGTGTTTTCCTAATACGCTATTTACGTGATACAAGTATCTTTTGTATGTAATCATATAACAGGATATCTATTAAATGATATGAAAGTGTGTTCATAAGGAGCTTGGAATCTGGGAAGACGTGTTATGAAAATATTACTGTCTTCTTGGATCAAATAAAGAATACTATTGCACATTTTATATTCTATGAATTGCATGACACGTGGCTGACATTTACATTGAAAATGTATGTAAATTCATTCGATTACGTAAAATGCAAATTGTGAATTTGAATGATGCATTGGTGGCACTTCATATACCATGCATACCTCTAGTAATAGATAATGCTGTACCCTGGAATTTTAGTTCAATCAATCGCTCGATCCCGTATTATTGATTATTATGAACTGTCTTTAGCTGGTTATTCTTTGTGTGATAAATTATCTCAAGTCTGCGAAAAACTTTACTGAAATGGCATATAACTGATTGTATGTACAAGAAATATTTTATTTACTATGTATCATTGTTTACATTGCAACTGGAACCCTTTGTTACTGATACAATATGGGGCCAACATCCTACCGTATACTGTACTTAGTATTTATCTGTGCCGATGGTAACTCTTTTTATCGTCCTTATTCTTTTGAGACTTTTCGCCTCGTCGTCGCTTATTCAAAGGATTCCTTGGATCGTAAATCTCAAACCAATCATCATCCTTAGTACTGGCATCTTTAGCTAAGACTGCTGACTTTTCTTCGCACTGTAACGTATGTGTCATCCATGATTCATCAGTTGGGTCATCCTCATCGTCGTCCTTTTCAATTTTCTTTTCTTCGCTTGAAGTCGTTTCTGCTACCTGTTCCTTAGCGTTTTGAAGTTTGCTCCGAAATTTCTTTAACATCTGAAGCGTAAAGTCCTCACGTGATGGACCTGTGAATAAACATATATAATTAAACTAAATAACAAGGTGAAAAGTCGCCAATAGATATACCTTTCTTAGGTAATTTCGATTTAGCATCTTTGTACTTCTCCTGCGTTTCTACATACTCCCTTAAAATTTCAGATTTCTTTTCCTTTTTTTCCTCAAGTTCCACTTTCTTTTTCTCGTTTTCTTCCTTTGCTATTTTCTCGTTTTTAACGCCGCGCTTCAACTCACGTATCTCTTTCCTTATGGCTTCCCTATAAAAGTAATAATCTTTTTTATGTATACTAGCAGCAAACAGCAATTATCGCACTCACGCTTTCTTTTTTCTTTCATCATCTCGCGCCTTTCCTAGATAATATTCCTCGACGTCTGAATCCTTATCATCCTCCTTGTCATTCACCTTATAATCATCGAACTTTGTCGTACTGGAAGACTTTTTTGAGTGTGTTAATTTATTCTTTATTCTTTCTTTCATCTCTCTGTAGACATAACATAAAGCAAGTATTTATAGGGTTGTTCAAGTCAATCGTACCAACTATAGTGAGTCTTTCCTTTTGATATCTACAGAAAAATCAACTTCATTCGGTGCGTTTGTTCTGAATGACATTTTATATTTTACTATCTACCAATGACCCAATGTCCGTGATCATAATCCATAATGAATTATAACTGTTTCAAAGATAATATGGGACTTGATACTCTGTATTTGTAGTGCAAAACCATTGGAAAGCTCGTATCTCATAATAATATATTATTAGCACAAAATGATCTTTAATCGTAGAAAACAAATACTTACTGCTTTTCTTTTGATATTGCTGCCAATTCTTCAGGAGTTTTCATTTCATCCCCACTTTCCCAGTCGCTACTACGATCTTCTTTAATTTTTTTACTTGGTGGCCCTGCGGGTTCTACCGCAGCCTGGCTGCTTAACTTTGGATCTGTTAAATTATCGTGAGCTGATTTTCCTTTACCACCAAACTGTTTATTCAATACTACGGATTCCTCCTCATCTTCTTCGGCTTCTTCGCCAAAAGATAGTAATTTGAAATTTCTGCACAAATGCAATTGAAGTAATTGTTATATATTAGGTGTAAGACATATCGACTTTTAGATAGCAAAGAAAGTCTTACTTTACACCAGATTTTTTATCCTTTTTCTTATTTCTCTCCTCATCGCTTCTGTTTGAGACGCTTCTAGGTTCAATGTCTGTGAATGGATTGTTTAACACTTCTGTTTTTAAGACCTTTTGTGGATACACTGGTCGTTCATGCTAAAATAGAATTGCAAAATGCATCTTATTGTAAAAAAGTAGTATTCTCCAATGATTTTTACTAAAATCCATTGCAATATATTTAAAACATTGTGTATTAGGAGGCTCTGCAGCAAATAGTTACCTCATTGACAAGTGCATCTTCCAGCTTGAGCATATTATAAATAGTTTCACCAGTAACTTTTCCAAAAATAGTATGTTTATTTTGCAATTCAGGCGTTGCTGCAAGTGTAAAAAAGAATTGGGAACCATTGTCATCCTTGCCTGCATTTGCCATTGCCAATAAACCTCTGCGGCAAAAACGTAATCTTGTGTGGAACTCATCCTACATGAAAAAATTGTTTGAAGTTATGTACTTCTACATTGCTTGACTTTGCACAATACCACTAATAGTTTAATGGAATAATAAAATGTACCTTGAAAGGTTCTCCATAAATACTCTCACCCCCTTCACCAGTTCCAGTAGGGTCACCACCTTGGGCGATAAATCCTTTTACAATTCTGTGAAATATTGTATTATCATAATATCCTTCCATGCATAATTGTATAAAATTCCTGCATGCTTTTGGAGCTTCTTTGGTCCATAACTCCAAATCTATATCACCAACTGTTGTTTTCATAACCACCTATTGACATACAAAAGAAATAATACATCATGCATAAAATATTTATTTATGCGACTATGATTTATAAGGAATATATTCAATTTAAAATAAAAATTTCATTGAAAGAAATAACAAATTTTGTCTTTGGTATAGGTTATATTTTAGTTTTATTTGCGTCACATTTATTTACTAACTTCTAATTAATAGTTTATTGCACTGTTAAAGGAATACTTACTTTACCCGTAGTGGGTGGTTCTTGTATATAAATATTGCTCATGATTTTATATACTTAGTGCAGATTTTTACGTTTGACAGAATTTCATAGAGTCGTTTTTATTTACTCTTTGTAGAACAACGCCGTCAAACGCCGTGAAAGGCTGACAGATGCTGATGGGCACCAATTCGTTGTTGACATTCAATGGAGAAATCACTAAATTAATCGCATTTTTTGGTAAGTTACCATTAAGTCATTGTACTTAACATAAGTAAAAAGAAATATTTATAGCTCCCTTAATGTAGAATATCGCAGTATAGTCATATACTTGATATTGATAAAACATGAAACTACCCTTTCCCTTTTAACACCAATTTCAATAGGTTTACTTTTGAACCTCGGTATATGGAAATAGGATTCATCATGTTTGTTGGTTGCCTAGTTGATTATAATTTATTGTGCGAATTTAGTAGTAGTTAATGTGAAATGTATAATTTGCATTGTTACCCAGTGAATAGTGCATTATAATTTAATACAAAAACTAGTGTTGATGCCAAGCATACTTCATTAAGGATATAATATAGTGAATAAACTAACATAACATAATAGAACAAAACAGTAAATTTTTTCACACAAGTTAATATGACTTGTATGAGGTGCTCCTATTTTAATTTTTAACAAGCGTGTAAAATATAAATTTTACCTTTGAAAAATATCTTATAAAAGCCATGGCAGAGAAAAGAGAATTGTATAATCTCATTAATGGAAAAACTAAGCTACCTAAAATGAGACCTGTTCCAGATATATCGCAATTTGAAATCAATGATAAAGAAAAAAGTGATCTTTCTAAGTATCGTTTGTCTACAATAAAACGTTGTGAAGTATATGACATATTATTGGCCATGGGCAAAAGATTTCAAGAAATCAACTCCACATTCGAGGAAAGTAGTGATTCAATAAATCAGACTCAATTACCCAAATCATTTTATATTAAAAAACTTCAAGAATGGGCATGTCGAATACCTGTAATAGGACTTTTACCTGAGTGGGAAACAAATATAGAATCTCTAATACCAAAAATGATGAAAAAGAACCACTTTAAAATTTATGAAAGTATTATACAAGAAGCCAAGGATATTTATGTAAAGCAAATGCAAAATTTAGAAATTCAGAGGATCGTGGTATTTGATACGGAAGATGAAATTCAAACAGATTTTTATGACCATTGTCTTTGTCCTCAAATAACTTCCCATATGCCCCGTTCATTATTCATAAAACGCTGCAATTTCTTGGAACAGGAATACTTTCTGTCTCACAATGTCATTAAACGTATAGTTATTAGGGCACACTCACAGCTACCATCAAAAATTTTAAATATGAAACGGTATCCACAACTCGGCTTATTAGATCTATCATCATTTCAAAATTTAATAATGAGAGACATTAAAAAAGGAGGTTTAATTATTACAAAAAATTACTACCGCTATACTGAAAAATTAATACAAAAATCTAGGAGTATTCAAAAAATTCCATCTAAAAAACTTCTCCAATTTATGCGTTGTGTAACAAATATATTTGTGCAACAAATTTTAAACAGCATGATGAACACTATAAATCATGTAATAGAAGAAATGCAGGATCATCAATCTTGTCCTCAAATTAATTTACAACTCGTGTGTGAGAATAACAAGTTGGCTATTAAACCAAGTATCGAAGAGATATATTTATCCTACCATAGCATCATTGATAGTGTTACAAACATAGCTCAAGATTTTATACCCCTAGAAGAACGGCTAAGCATAAAAACAGATCAAGAATATATTAAGATAAAACTACCAGAGTGGTTTATAGTAGAATCTCACAGTAAACTGCAGCAGGTCCTTGAAGAAATTTTCCAGCCTTTAAACAACTACTTTGAAGTAGTGACTACAGCATTTGGCGAAGTTTGTTCTTCTGAAACAAAATCCAAAATTGAGCAGTTCATCACAGAAGGACAAAGTTTCGAAGTATATTGTAATGAAGTTAAAAAATTTAATACATTTGCTAAACAGGCAAATGCAATGGTGGGTAATATTTATTATGCTACAGGAAAACTGGAACAATTATCAGCAAAAGAATCTTTAAAAAACTGCGCATTAAGTATTGTTGACATAGTGTTAAAGGAACTTATCGTTTATCACCGTAGTTACAATGAGTCCATTTGTTACACATTTGAGGAGCTTAAAATGCGATTATTGAATGTACCTAACAATGCAAAAGCTCTTTTTGAACTAAGTGATTATGCGTCACATGCCTCGAAAACGCTTGTTTATGAATTGGAGAAGAAAATTGTAAAATCTATTGAAATGCTTCTCTCTCTAATGTATATTACAACCCTCACAGAGGACCATATGGAGTTGAACAAGCGTACAATTAATTGGATGCAAATGATTTTGCCCATATTTGAGCAAAGTAATACGATATGTGAAACTATGAAGTGTGAACTTGAAGATGAATTACAACGAAAAATAAACACGTTAAATGCCGAGGTTGATGACATTTTTCCAAAGCTTATTATACTTGATGATATGGATGACGTAAAGAGGATTCGTGAGTATATGGAGGATCTAAGAGTTCTAGTGATAAAGATGGATCATATAGATGAACAAATCGAATGGATTAATATGGAAGAAAAGCTTTTCAAATTTCCTGAAACACTCTTTCCAAAAAACGATGAAATTAAGGATATAATAACGCCATTCTATTCTCTGATTTATCTGATTTATAAGTGGCAGAGGGACAGTGGCGTATGGTTGGATGGACCTTTTGAATATTTGAATTCTACCACCATTGAAGAGAAGACTTTATGTTATTTAAAAGAGTTCACACAAATAAGTAAGACTTTCAAGGCAAAAATTAAAATTGATATATCAACTAATAAACCTTATAGATTTTCTGGGATCGTTGATGATCCTGATCCTATGCAACAACCTGCACCACTAAAATTATGTTGGCAGGTTTTAGATGATCTCAATAAATTTAAACAGTACGTCCCTTTAGCTGTTTGTATGTGCAATCCAGCTTTAGTAAAACGTCATTGGGATGAGATGTCAGCTATTGCAGGATTTGATCTTACACCAAATGCTGGAACCACTCTTAGAAAAATGATTGAACATGATCTTATGGGTAATATTGAAAAGTACAAGATAATTAGCATCGGTGCTAATAAGGAGCTTGCTCTTCAGCATCAATTATTTAAAATGGTTGAAGAATGGAATTCTGTAGTTTTTTTAACAGAGTTAGATAAAAAATCAAATATACTCATTCTAACTGAATTAAATAATATCGAAATTCTTCTAGAAGGTCATTTAATAAAGATTCAAGAAATGCGTGGTTCTTACTTTGTTAAACCAATACAAACGGATGTGATGGACTTTTTCGATTTTCTTTTACGGATTAAAAATATCATTAACCTATGGACTCAATTGCAGAAAGACTGTTTATACTTTCTCCCTGTATTTTCGAACGAGGTAGCGGCAGTGCAACTGGCTGAAGAGAAAATTTTATTCACATCTGTCCAAATCACCTTGCAAAACGCTATGGATGAGGTATCCAATGATGCCAGAGTTCAACATATTGGGAAGAATCTAGAATTCTTAGAAAATCTAAAAAAAGCTGCTAACAATATAGAAAAAATTAGCAATGGAGTACATAATTATCTAAACAAGAAACGAACGTATTTTCCAAGATTCTTCTTTCTCTCCGATAGAGAAATTATGCAAATCTTATTTGAGATTGAAAATCCTAAAGAAATACAAAATCATCTGAAAAAATGTTTTACATATATCGACAAACTTGGTCTCAACTATGACATGGCTATACATTCAATTATTGGAGATTATAATGAAGAAATAGAATTGCAGAATATAATCGATACTTCCAAAGCTTCTGGTTGCGTTGAAAACTGGCTAGCTGAACTTGAAAAAGAAATATATTCTACTTTATGTGACAGAATTGTAAGAAGCTACATGCAGTTTAATGAAACGTCTTTAATCGAATGGATTCTGATCAATCCTAACATGGTTGCTGTTTGTGTTCTACAAATTTACTGGACTGCGATGGTCGAAGACTACTTTTTATCTGGTAAACCAGCAGCTCTTAAGGAACATATCGTTAATCATTCCAAATTTCTATCTGCTATGCTTGCCGAGTTAAAAACTCAATTGCTCAAAAAAAACAAAATTATGCTAATGACCATCATTTGTATCACAAGTCATCAAAGAGAAATACTTAACTTGCTTCTAGAAAAAAATATAACATGTCAGTCTGATTTTAATTGGAAAGCACAATTGCGATATTACTTGCACACTGATAAAGTTAAAGTGTCAATGATCAGAGCAGAAGTAAATTACGGCTACGAGTACTCCGGTAACCAACCGTATATAATTAATACACCATTAACTGATAGGTGTCAAAGAACTATAATGGAGGCTTATCTATTTCACCTCTATGGTGCTGTTGTAGGGCCTTCGGGTACTGGAAAAACAGAAACCATTAGAAGCTTAGCAAGATCACTTGCTGTTCAATTCCACGTATTTAATTGCACCGATAGTCTTGATTATAAAAGCATTAAAAAAATACTTATAGGAATGATATCTTGTGGTGCATGGATTTGTTTTGAAGATTTTCATAGAATCATACCAGATACATTATCCTTGATGGCACAACGAATGTATTCCATTGCACAAGCAATTGGCGCAAAGTCAGAAACTATAAATTTGGATGGTACCATTTACAAATTACACTCTGACTCGTATATATGCATCACAATTAATTCTGGATGGGTTGAAAAAACGAGATTACCTGACAACATGAAAGTTCTATTTAGAAATATATCAATGCTTACACCGGATATTTTGAGCATCAGTGAAATGAGACTTTTTGCGGCCGGATTTTCCAGTGCTAAAATGCTTGCTGCAAAAATAACAGTGCTTAATAAACTTTGCAGTGAACAATTGTCTTCTCAAGTGCATTATGACTTTGATGCATGCTCCATTAAGTTGATCGTCGATACTGCTGTGAATTTAAAATTTCGTTATCCAAACGAAGATGAACCTGTTTTAATATTACGTGCATTGATCGATGTACATATACCGAAACTTCTTGAACAGGATGTCCTTATATTTCAAGGACTACTGCAGGATTTATTTCCAAATGTTATCTTACCTCCACCGAACTATGAATATCTGCTGAACGCACTCAATGATATCTGCGTGAAGAATCGTTTAGATTTTCACGAAGTATTTAAATTAAAGGCTATTCAAATATTCGAGACTATGTATATTGAAGATTCTTTTATACTCGTGGGTGAACCTTTTGGAGGAAAAACAACTGTTTTACGTACACTCGCCGAAGCTCTATCATTGCTGCACGAACAAGAAAACTTGCATAAAACTTTCAAAGTACAAGTAGAAACGATAAATCCGAAAACTCTCACCATTGATCAACTTTTTGGATACACTGATCCAAATTCCGGTCAGTGGTTCGATGGAGTTTGCTCAAAAACTTGTCGTGAGTTCAACTCGGATCAATCTCCAAGCAGAAAATGGCTGATACTTGATGGTCCACTGGATTCTAGTTGGACAGAAACATTGAACACCTTTTTGGACAACAGCAAAATATTATTTTTAACATCTAGAGAAACTATTAAGATGTCTCGGTTAATGTCAGTGATTTTTGAAACTAAGGATTTGCTCAATGCATCACCGGCAATGATATCACGCTGTGGAATTATATATTTTGATCCAAACGCCGTAGGCTGGAGACCACTCCTCAATTCATGGATTTTAAAACACAATGTATTCAGTGGCTGTGAGAAATTATTATACTCGTTATTTGATTGGTCCATGGATGCTTGTTTAAAATTCATTAAGAAAAACTGTATAATGACTATTTTAACAGGTGATATACATCTGGTAATGTCGACCTTGAACCTTTTGGAAATGTACCTAAAAGATGCATTAGAAGATAATCCTGAAAAATTGGATAAGAAAGAACATTTTGGAGTATGGTGCCAGGCTGCATTGATTATGTCTACTGTATGGGGTGCAGCTAGTACTTTGGATTTGAACTCACGCCCAGCTTTTGATACGTTTTACGTGTCCCTTTGGAATGGAACTAATGAGCAGTATCCACTACCGGCCACCATTAAACAATTGGGAATTTCTCTGCCAGCCGATGGTTTGTTACGAGAGAACTTTTACGTTTTCAAAGGCAACGGATTTTGGAAGAACTGGAATGACTTATTGAAAAGTGAAAAGATTCTAGAACAACAAAGTATTCAACGAGCAATCGTACCGACCATTGACACTTTGAAGTGTACAAATTTACTTCTCCGTCATGTGAAGCATCGTAAACCATTTATTCTTTCGAGCAACAGTGTGGCTGGAAAAACTGTCTGCATCCGAGACTTGTTGACTAACGAATTATCGCAGGAGATATATTTATCAAACATCTTCAACTTTACAAGTACAACTACAGCAAATCAAGCACAACAGATGTTTCTATCAAAATTAAATATAATAAGAAAGGGCCACTATGGCCCACCCAAGAATAAATTCTATGTGAATTTCGTAGATGATTTAAATGCACCAAAGGAAGAAATTTGTAGATCCCGATCATCACATGAATTAATGCGACAATATCTTGATCATGAGTATTGGTATGATTTAAAAGAACCATGTAAAGTGTTTATGCATGATATGATGTTTGTTTCGGCAATGACTTTAAGTGATAATAGAAACAACCTGTGCCCTAGATTTTTAAGACACTTTAATATACATTCTCTGAATCCACCGTCTAAAGAGAATATATTTAAAATATACACAAACGTATTACTTGCTAATTTAAAGGAGAATGGCTTCAGCACGGATATACTTAGTAGCATAAATAATATGGTCAATGCAACCATAGACATGTTTCTTGCAATAGTAAAATCATTGAAACCCGTCCCGGCTAAATTTCACTACACGTTTAATTTGCGTGATGTCTCCCGTGTCATTAACGGCTGTAGTTTGATTCAGAAGGAATCCGTAGAAACAAAAGTAACTTTCATCCGCCTGTGGGTGCATGAGACATTGAGAGTCTTTGCTGATCGTATGACTGATGATACAGACAAGGAATGGCTATTCGAAAAAATCAAACAATCCATCAAGACTTATTACAAAGATCCCTTTGAAGCAGTGTTTGATCACTTACCCAAATTTGATAAAGATCATTTGAATATGGAAAGCTTCAGGGATCTTTCCTTTGGGAATTTTATGAATTCAGAGAAGAGTTCTGAGAACAGAAGATATGAAGAAATAAGTAATATGGAGACATTAAGGAGTAAAGTTCTAGTTTACTTAAATGAATATAATGAGAATCATTCACTTCGGATGAACCTCATATTTTTTCGATACGCTTTGGAGCATTTAATAAGAATTTGCAGAATATTATCTATCCCTTGCGGTAGTTTATTAATGATATGCGTCGGTGGTACCGGAAGAAGGTCTTTAACACGTCTTGCTGCTTATATGCAAAGACAACAATTATTTGTGCCTGCTGTAGGTCCAAACTATGACCTGCAATCCTGGAGAGAAGATTTGAAAGAAGTGTTAAGAGATTCTGGTGGTTATGGACATGACGTAACATTCTTCATGACTGATCGACAAATCAGAGAAGCTTTTCTTCAAGATATTTCTAGTTTACTGCATACTGGTGAAGTACCATCTCTCTTTACATCAGAGGAACGACAAAAAATAATTGAGATCGTACGACTTCCTGCTCAGGATGGTAACCGTAATTTGGAAATCAGTATACGTGCTGTAATGGAGTATTTTATAAAAAGGTGTAAGGACAAACTTCACTTTATTTTATGTTTCAGTCCCACTGGAAGTTCATTCAGGACACATTTACGTTCTTACACTAATTTAGTAAGTTATTGTACTTTAGATTGGTGTGAGCCTTGGCCAGAGGATGCCTTGGAGCAGATAGCTACAAAGATCATAAAAGGAGTAAATATTTCTGAAGATATAAAAGTAAATTCTATAACGGCCTGTAAGTACTTTCATAAGTCCGCCAAGAAGATTAGCGAAGATTATTACAATGAAACTGGACGTAAGAGTCATGTGACAATCCAAGCCTTTTTTCACATGGTTTCTTTATACGCAGATCTTATGTCTAATAAGCAGAATGAAATAATGACGACCAAAAATAGGTACCTTGGCGGTTTGGAAAAGCTCCAATTGGCTGCGCGTCAAGTAGCTCAAATGAAAGCCACTTTGACAACTTTGCGACCGCAATTGGAATTGTCTGCCAAGCAAACAGCTGCTACCATGATGGAAATAGAAAATGAAAATATCAGTGTAGAAAACGCCACTGTTCTTGTAAAACGGGATGAGGAGATAGCGAACAGGAAAGCTGAAATAGCCGGTACACTCAAGACAGAATGTGAAGCTGATCTCGCTGTGGCAATTCCAATTCTTGAAGATGCTGTTGGGGCTCTAAATACCTTAAAGCCTACGGATATTACTCTAGTTAAGGCCATGAAAAATCCTCCTGATACAGTTAAACTAGTGATGGCTGCTGTTTGTGTGATGCTAAACGTTCCTCCAGATCGGAGTATTGATCCTGCAACCGGTAAGAAGATAACGGATTACTGGGGACCCAGTAAACGTGTCCTAGGCGACATGAACTTTCTACAGAATCTTAAAGATTATGACAAGGATAACATTCCTGCAACACTTATGCAAGTTATTAAAAAGACTTATATGCCTGATAAGAGCTTTATGCCTCATATAGTAGCAAAAGCATCCAGTGCTGCTGAAGGTCTTTGCAAATGGGTTCGTGCTATGGTTTCCTATGATGAGATTGCTAAAGTCGTAGCACCCAAAAAGGAAAAACTTGCTGCAGCTCAAAGAGAGTGTGATGAAACGGAAGCCTTTCTTAATGAAAAGAGAAAAACACTTGCTGCCTTGAATGCAAAATTAGCTGCTTTAAACTTGAGCCTTCAGACTACTCTTGCAAAAAAATTGGAATTAGAGAATGAAGTTGCAAATTGTAGCAGTAAACTCATGAAGGCCGAAGCTCTTATCAGTAGTCTTGGAGGCGAGAAAAATCGGTGGATGCAATCTGCAGAATGTTTAAAAAAATTATACGACAGTCTTGCTGGAGATATTTTAATCTCTTCCGGTACAATAGCTTATTTATCATTTTTTAATATGAAATGTAGATACCATAATATTTATGAGTGGAAAGAGTTTGTGAAAAACTTAAGAATACCATGTTCGGAGGATTTCGAATTTTGCAATATTCTTGGTTCTCAAATAAACATAAGCATGTGGCGTGTTTATGGTTTGCCGAAGAATCAGTTCTCCGTGGAAAATGCGATTATTATGGATAATGCAAAGTTCTGGAGTTTACTTATCGATCCAGAAAATCAAGCAAACAAATGGATCAGAGAAATGGAAAAATATAATAATCTCGAAGTAGTCAAACTATCCAATTTAAATTACTTGACAATTATAAAACGTGCTATTGAAACAGGCGTGCCTGTTTTGTTAGAAAATATCAAAGAGGAATTGGACGTATCTTTGGATTCTATACTATCTAAGAATATTTACAAAAAGAACGACGTTTCATATTTAGACGTTGACCACGATACTATCGTGTACCATAAAGACTTTCGACTGTATATCACAACGAAATTATATAATCCACAGTACTTACCATACGTTTTTGATAAAGTTACAGTAATCGATTTTGCACTACCTACTGAAGCTCTTGAAAATCGACTCTTGGATATAGTTATAGCAAAAGAAAAACCTGAACTTCAAGAAAAATTCGAAGAACTCCTTGTACAAAGTGCATCCAATCAAAAAGCATTGAAACAGGAAGAGGATAATATTTTGACAACGTTATCAGCAACAAATACAAATATACTTGAGGATGAAAGTGCTATAAGAATTTTAGACTCTTCGAAAAATCTTGCTGTGGATATAACAAGAAGAGAAGCAGCGATTAAGGCAACTAGAGATGAGATTAACGAATTTCGCGAATATTACACCCAATTTACAAAATACTCTGCAATGTTATACAGTACGCTTATTCACTTGTCAAATTTAAATCCCATGTACCGTTTTTCGTTAGCTTGGTTTACTCAACTATACGTAACATCCATCGACACATCAAATAGAAGTATCCTTCTGAAAAGACGTCTGGAGTATCTGAAAACTGCGTTCACACAAAATCTACATTCAAGCATCTGCAACTCATTATTTGAAAAACACAAACTTCTTTATACGTTCATGCTTTACTCCAAAACTTTGTTAGATTCGAAAGAAATAACAGAAGAAGAATTGAAATTCTTTACATCAAATTGTTACAAACATTATGATTCGTTACCAAATCCAGCATATACCTGGTTACAAGAAGAGTCCTGGATAGAAATATGTAAACTCAGCAGCACAATAACAGCGTTTCAAGATTTTGCAAAAACATTTTCAACAAATTCTTGGCAATCTTATTATCAGTTATCAAATCCTGAAGATCAGCCATTGCCTGAACCTTGGGAAGATAATCTGACACCATTTCAAAAACTGATAATCACTAAAATTATACGACCAGACAAAGTCGTTGTTAAGATTACTATGTTTATAGAAAATGGTATGGGGAAAAGTTTTATTGATCCACTACGACGTGACATATCCCAATCGTACACAGAATCAAGTTGTTTACTACCAATAATATTTCTTCTTCCAAATAATACAGATCCAATAATCACCATTACAAGATACGCTGAAAAAGTTGGCTATTCTTCAAGACTATCAATAATTTCCATGAGTGAAGGTCAAGCGGATACTGCTAAACTTCTAATAGAACAAGCTAGGAGAGATGGATGGTGGATTTTTTTACAAAACTGTCATCTTGTTTTACCCTGGATGGCAGAACTAGAAAACATCTGTGAAAACTTCAATACCACAAATACCTCTCTGGCATTTCGATTATGGCTTTCAAGTTACCCAGTTGAACAATTTCCAATTAGTATTCTAGAAAATAGCATCAAAATAGCTAACGATTCGCCAATAGGACTAAAGGAAAATTTATTAAGTTGTTACCATTCAGAACTGATAAAGGATAAAAAGTTCTTCGATGGCTGCCCTGGAAAAGATAAACCCTTTTCAAAACTACTTTATGGACTTTGCTTCTTTCATGCTGTTGTTCAAGAACGGAAACAATTTGGTCCTTACGGTTGGAACGTGCCGTACGAATTTCAAAATTCATGTTTTCAGATATCGGCAAGACAGTTGCAAGCATTTCTTAAAGAGCAAGATGAGATACCGATTAATACCTTATTGTATCTGTCTGGCGAATGCAATTATGGTGGACAAATTATGGATATCATGGATAAAAAATGTTTAATTACTCTCTTGGCCGATTACTGCAGTTTAAACACTGTTACTGATCCGAACTATAGTTTTGCTAGTGGTTCAGCGTATTTACTGCCGAAAAGATGCGAATATCGGGATTATCTTCAACATATTAATAACATTCCTAGGCATACGTCACCGGAAGTTCTCGGCTTAGATGAAAGCACAGATATCATTAGAGATAACGCAATTGTTCAAGGATTTTTTGAATCTTTATCATCGATGAACGAAATCGTTTTACACAAGAATGAAAAGTCCACAGAGGATGTAATAAGAACAATAATTAATGACATTCGTGATAAACTTCATGAAACATGGGACGTCGACAGGATTGAAGAAAAATATCCATACTCCTATGCGAATCCGATGAATATTATTTTGGTGCAGCAAGTACATTTGTACAATGAACTTTTAACGAAAATTAGGAATTCATTAAATCGTCTTGAACTTGCTTACGATGGAGATGTACTATTCACGTCGGTATTAGAAAATTTTGCCGAAGAATTAATCAATGGAAAAGTTCCTTCATATTGGTCTACAGCCTGTAAATATCCCAATGTCGATAATGTAGCAAATTTCATTAGCAATCTCGCGGATCGCGTGGCTTTCATTAAATCATGGCTCGATGAAGGTCAACCTCGTTTATTATGGCTCCCTGGATTATCATTGTGCAAACCGTTCCTCTCAGCATCTCGTTTAATGTTTGCCAGAAAACGTAAGATTCCTGTTAGTGAAATTATATTTGACTATGAGGTACTATCCGAAGCTGAAGTGCATGACATAAATGCTGATAATATGATTTATATTACTGGACTATTTTTAATGGCCGCGCGATGGGATGAAGAAAATCGTGTTTTGATTAAAAATACCCCTAAAATTCTTTCTAGTCCAATACCAATAATTTGCTTTAAAATGATTGATAATAAAGAAAGTTTAATAATTGAAAATAAATTTTTCGAATGTCCGCTATATGTTATCGCTGGACAAAAGGGAATAAAAGATTCCGTGGAGCAGCCATTAAATTTGATTTCATTAATATCACTTCCTACTAATATACCAGCGAAATATTGGATTAAAAGAAAGACATCATTGTCTTGTCAATGCATTGCATAAAAAGGTGCTATGTAAACAATATTTTTCCGTATAGAATTGTATATCTTGACGCTTAAGAATTCTGTTGTGCAAGTTTTCTTTTTCCATTGATTCGAACTACTCACGGAGTACATTTCTCGCGCATCCGGTTCTGTTTCACTGTTAGACAAGAGGAATGACAGTAAATTGAAGAAGGTAAAGTAAAGTTTCTGTGCTTTGCTTAGCCAAAAAGAAAATACGTTCGCGACGAGTGTTTCGTAAATATCGACTTATCTCGACAAAGTGGTTGAAATTAAATTGAGTGAAATTATTAACGAGGAATGGCGAGCCACGAAGAACTTATTTCGCAGTTTACTGACGTGACTGGCGTTGAAACTGAACGAGCTCAATTTTATCTCGAGTCATCGGCTTGGCAGCTCGAGGTGAGACAGCATATTTACACGTTTTGCAAAATGATTTAACCAAATTTTATTCTCTGCAGCCTCTACAAGTTTTTCAATAATGAATTTTTGGTAATGGAAGGGGCCGAGTAACTGACTGTAACCTAACCGTGAATTATATACCTTCAGTGTTGTAACAAAGATATTTTAGTTATAAGCTCTGTTATACTTATTCAATATAATTAAACGATGATTGTAAATCCATACAATATAAGGGTTCCATAAACATTCATAAGATGTGTAGTGTATTTTACCAGTCATAAACATTTGTGGAACTGCTGTGCTATTACATGGGATATAACATACTTAGAATTTAGTCGTTTCGATGGCAAAATAAATATAATATTATCTAAATCACATGTTTTCAGTCTCTAATTTGTTTAGCTACATAAAAATTCACATTTGAATATGATAATTTCTTTATATAATATACTTGTATATTCAGTGATTATTAGAAGACAAAGTATTTTGTTCACAGATATCTTAATAATTTTATTTGTAAATTAAAAATTAGGTACTACCACATATTAATTAACATTAATTTATTTATTCCAGGTTGCTCTTGCTAGTTTTTATGAAAACGATGAACCAGCTGGATTAGTAAATGAGCCTATAGAAGACATAGTTCCTGAAGAAGATACAGATGATATACCAAGACCTAAGGAACCCACACCAACTGAAATGAAGTCTTCCAAGCCTAAGTCAAAACCAAAACCGAGATTCGGAACGATTAACGATTTACAAAATCGAGATAGCAGTTCGGACGAAGAAGAAGGTCAGGCATTTTATGCAGGTGGCTCTGAACACAGTGGGCAGCAAGTGCTAGGCCCAGGAAAGAAAAATGATATTATCAGTGATATGTTCAAATCTTGCCAAGAACAGGCTGTTTCTTTGGACCCAAGACCAAGTGGACACCAAAAACCAAATACATTTGGTGGCCCTGGATACAAACTAGGTCAAACGAGTAGTGATACCGAAGGTATTACATTAAAGATAGCTTTTGTTAAAATTAAATTTGTTTATTTTTGTTCCGTTTACTATTTTGATGTCTTCAACATAAAATGTGATGTTGTGAACATCTTTATTTTATATGCATATTTTGTCAATCTTTGAATATACAGTGGTTTCAGCATCACCGTCCAACCAGCAGTCCAATACGGGTCTAATTACGTTAAAATTATGGAGAGACGGTTTCACTATAAACGATCAAGAGATTCGACCATATAACGATCCAGCTAATCGGGAATTCTTGGCTGCAATTAAACGTGGAGAGATCCCAATGGAAATCCGTCAGGAAGTTCAAGGTGCGGAAGTACGTCTAGACATGGAGGATCATCGTCACGAAGAATATGTACCTCCAAAAGTGAAGGTCAAGGCTTTTACAGGCAAAGGACACATGTTGGGAAGGTTTGTTGTATACGACAATTAAAAAATCTTTCTCTTTAGAGAATGCAATTTTGTAAGACTCGAAGTTTTAACAATAACTGCATCTATTAATTGATTATTGATTAATCTTTTAGCCCCTCACCAACTACCGCTGGCATGACCATGACAACAGACCCAGCAGATCAAGCAGCAAATGAGGCACAAGCTAGAAGTCAATTGAATATAGACTCCACAAAACCAATTACTACGCTTCAAATACGTCTAGCCGACGGTAGTAATGTTAGAGTTCAACTAAATCTCACACACACAATCGGTGACATCAGACGATTTATCACAACGTATCCTTTAACAAGAACAGTTGAATAGAATTGATAAAAATTTACCAAAAGTCAGGAAATATTCATAAAACATTTTCCTTAATCGTAATTCAGTATGAGGCCGCAGTACGCGATGCGAGATTTCAGCTTACTAACAAGTTATCCCAGTAAGGAATTAACAGAAGAAGATAAAACCATCGCAGAAGCTGGTCTTCAAAACTCGGCTATTATGCAACGACTGAAGTAGACCCTGCAAATGTTTAGTTGCCCAACCCTATAATGCTGTAACAATGAAAAATCAACCAAATATACGTTCGATCGTTTAAAAATAAAATTTCTATCACAATTATAATTTCATTGCTTTTATAATTTAACTTTCCAATGAAAATTTGCCAACGTAGTGCCTGAGAAAACATTATTCTTTAGATACTTGGGAAGGTCGATAAATACCTGATATTGCTGTACAAATTACTTTTTATTTTTATTAGTATGTATTTCATTCGATATTTTCAATGATGATTGACATCCTATCTATAAACTTTAATGCTGAAAGAGTTCGATATAAACAAGATCCTTCTATAAAAATAAAAATATAATTTCTTATTCATAACGCTTACTAAACAACTTTCAGTTGGTCTACCTTAGTAGAAAAACATCAAAACTAACATTAGATTTAAGCAATTCTAACTTATTACAATTATTCATTACATTACTTTCAAACAGCACCCTGTGATTCCATGCAGCCTGTAATAATATCGCCTGTGCCCACTCTTCAATCGTTAATGAACTCATAATAGATAAGGTACTAAAAATGGCAATAACCCTCATTAGTACTCATAAATATGAATAAAATTCGTAACTTCTTTGTGGCGCATTTACAGCTAAACTACATACATATATAGCCCTATAACTAATTCTATCTGCATATCAACCTTTGAACTGATTTTATCCTAGTCATGCATTCACTATTTACATACTTTATCGAAATAAATGTTCTACCTACAAACCCCTTCTTTTAATCCTTTATACGAGTCATTAACATAAAACTAAAATATTCTAAACAATTCATTATTTACCGTGATATAGAGTATTTTAAACATCTTCAAAGTAAAAATTATTTATTTGCAAATACTTATTTGGAAGAAAATATCTTCCCTGTAACATACTGTTTAAAAATTGGTGCGTTCTGCATATCTCCCGCAAATCTTAGAATAGAATTATCATATGTATCGGTGCTGGTATCATCATTAATTCTATTACAGCGTTGGTATCTATTGATAAACATTAAGTCAGTTACAGCATCATTCTTTTCAGTAACCAAATCGTTTTTCTGTAATGCATCACGTTTGAAAAGATACACAGGACGGTTTACGATAATATTTTTATTTTTGTGCGTTTTTCTGAGCACGATTGGCGTATTTTTAGTTGCCCGTTTGTAGTCTTTTTGTTCTGTACAAAAGACTGACGTATTAAGCTTGTATGAAACATAAGACGGCCATGTGTTCTTACCAAAATCAAATAGCAAATCAGCTACCAAGTGATGGTACTTCAACACTATATATTCTTCCCATGATAAAGTAGTTACATACATAACTTTATTGTATGTCCTATGCAGACAATCTGCCTGAATAATATCTCTTACAATATTTGGGTGAACCCCCGTAAAAGGAAAATTCCAGGGTAATGTTGTATAAGTAAATTTCCAGTATGGACTTGGATTTTGTGCCATATTCTTCAATGCTTCATTAAAAGTATTAGGTATACCATAATCATATACAATAAAGTTATCCATACCAATTAATTCATGAAAATTTAAGAAACTTATCATATCAGCAGTAGACATTGGCTTATTCATTGGAGGAGCTATACAAATAGCACTATTATTACCGTCATAAGTGACAGGTGGATTGGTTACTGGCAAAATTGATATATCATTATGATTCTTTTCATTTCTATTAAAAAAAGAGATTGCAATAGGTGGACGACCACCTTCATATTGGCAAAGAAGCTCATACCCTATATATTTTTGTTTTGCATTGTCAGGTTTTTCCGTAACACTTTTAATTGGAGAAAGTACAAAATATCCTGGAAAAGGCTCAATGTTCCCTTCGAAGAAAATGTTACAAGTCAAATTTAAATTGTTATTCACTTTACCAATACCTATTGCCCTAACCTCTCCTGCATCAGAAGAATATGCTGAATAGACATACAGTTCATCGTCAAGTCTTTGCCAGGATGAGACAGGTATATCAAAATGAAAATCAAACTTTTTCTCTGTGGAGCTCTTTGTGCAATTTGTATCAACTCCACTTTGTCCTGGCTTTCCAAAAAAGTTCAATACTTCTAAAACATATCTGAGTCTATTGTATTCGTGCCTGTAGAAGAGCAGAGATACCACACTAACAGTAGCTATAATAATTAAGGCAGCCTGATAATACTTTCTCATTTTGCTGGTAGCACGATAATTAACGGTTCTAGTCACAATTTCACAGTTCCCAGTTCGATGAGGATTATTTAATTGAGTGTAAATAACTTCCGTTTTCATACTAGCCACCACAGTGTGGCTGCGATGTAGAGGTTAAATAGAATGCTGAAACAAACATATTTTCAATAGAACATATCATTAAGACCATCTCTTAAATACTATTCTAATAATTAAAAACAAATACTAATATTCAACTTCATTTATACAATATTCTTCATACACATGTAGTATATGGATATTTAGGGCTTTACCTTAAGTCCTCTAGGTAATTTTCTCCTGTCGAACGTTGCCCACGGCAACTAACGATACTCAATTAATGACAAATATGATAGAAACAATTAATCACGAAGCACCGTAACTGACCTGCCTAGCTAACCCTTGATGCTGTTTCATCGATTAGTTTGGATTAGCCTCAATTCTGACAGTGGCTGACAAGCGGGTGCAATAACCCTATTACCTCTACCTATGCATTATTCCAGCAAAATAAAGTTATAACTGCGTCGGCGCATTTCCTTTGGTTATATAAATTGTAATTCAGATACTTTAAGTTTTGTTAAAATTTATGTAGAAATATTACCTGCTCGAATGGGAAAGAGCGATACAAACTTCAATTTTTGTTTCCCAACACAAAATATATGTACGTATGTATATACACATGTGTACTTCCCTACGAGCAACTATGAGTGATTTTACTCCTCGTAATAATACTACTGTAACCTTATTTTTCAAGCAGATCAAGAAATATCCTATGATTAAAATGTAACATGAAACGGTTTTAATATTATCTGAGAAATTATTACGTAGAATACTACACTGATTTGGAATTAACGAATGTTAAGTGCGCTGTTCAAGTTTTCATAAGATAAAAATTAAAATTATTGATAACCTTCATATATATTTTAAAGATTTGAAAAGTGTATCAAATTGGTATATTATAAAAAACAAAAAACGTAAATAATAATCTACGTCTTCGAACTATATGATGAATGTTCGGAACCATTCCAAATTTATATAGGTATATACCGAATATACTACTCTCTTCAAGTGTGTGTCAAGTAATATCAGAGCACAAATAGACAGTTTAATTTTTGAATATTCTAATTATACTAAATTATGCTTGAAAACAGAATATTATTTGATAGATTTATTTCGATTTGTATCTAGGGATAATTCTACTGCAGAGTTCACAATGTGCATGTAATGTAGCAGTATGGCCGTCTATCCTCATTCGAACGAAGTTTGGAGGTAAGAAAATAATTTTTTTGCTTTAAATAACAAGTGAACAGCGATTCGTTAACAATGTCATGTTCTGACATATATATTTTAATTGATTATTTACCTTTTAAAGTATAACACTAGCTGTATGATGAAAAACTGTTTATTGTGGAGAAGTGATAAATCTCGACCTTCAGCAGTAATGATGGGACGAATTTACTGGCCGTTCGTTCTGATTTATTTCGATGCAACTTAAAATATCTGTATATTACAGAACGTGAGATACAGGATCATCAGGAAACGTAAAAATCACCGACTACAAAAATGGTTATCGGTGTGTTTCCTTTCCTCAAATTGGGCGTTCTGTTTGTTAAACAGATTAGCAAGCCCTTGGCACAGGTGATTGTGAACCAAGCCAAGAATCATCACATTTTTAGAACCTACTTCATCATACCTCCAGCACAATGTATGTCAAATATTTCGTTCATAATTTTTATTATTCAATATAATAATAAATTAAATTTTTTATTGATTATCGGAACAGTCTACCATTGGGCTGAAGTAAAAGCAAAGATGTACTTAATGAATCTTGGAAAACCAACCAAGGTTGCAAAGCTAAACGAAACAATGGCAATAGAATTGGGTGCCAGTTTGATGGGAGAGGTCATTATCTTCAGTGTTGCCGGAGCATGTATTGTGTTGGAGTATAACCGACAAGTAGCAAAGGAAGCTAAGAAAGAAGAAGCACGATTAGCACAGTTGAATAAATTTAGTACTGATATAGAAGCTTTACAAAAAAGTATGACAGCACATGATGCTGAGATTCGATATTTGCACACCCTTATCGAAGAACTTGCCAAGCAGACAAAACACAAATTGCCTTCTCGGAGTATATTAGAAAACAATCCTTCGGATATACCTCCAGCTTCATCAGATACTCCTTTGAAAGCAAACGAATCGACGACAGCACAGAATGACACTAAAAGTAAAGAAAGTGAAAAAATTTCACTAATTCAGCGTGCTATTTCCATTTTTGAAATGACGATAGATGAATGACGTAAACGGGATCGATTTGCGTAATTAACATTTTTGACACTGCGGTTCTGATATTTAAGAAAAGCCAGGTAAGGCTGATTAGGAAAAGATTAAACGTATAAAAAACAACTAGTAATATCCTATTTATTTTATTTTTTCATTCTCTATTCTGTTGTACAGTGTGTATATTTTGTATCATTTTGATCACCTCCGCTGGTACGGTTTTACAATGGTGACATAACAGAGGCATTGCAGGACAAGAATTGAAACAATTTCATTCTGACAGCATATAATATATTACTGTCCGACTTAAAATGGAATTTCATTTTTTTTTAATATGTAAGTGTTAATCTCCATATCAGTCTTACCGATCACAACACCATTATGTAGATTGAAGTCATGTAAATAATTCTTATTACCTGTTTAAATGTAATTGCCAATTACGGAATGTAATGTTAATAGAAATCTTAATAAAAGAAATTTAAAAAATATATATAGACAGAATGAAGAAATTCTTTATACCGTCAATTCAAGTTTATCCCGTCTCTTAACATTTTCTGTAAAGTATGAATTCTTGACTCAAGATTTCCAAAGTCAATTTCTAAAACCAATATCGTAAATTATAAACCTATTACTTTTAGAATAAAAATTATTTATAAAGACCTTTAATTCCGAAACGACGCGACTTGGTAACTGTTCGTCGTGGGGAGTTTTTCGATTTCAAAGATTCCAACGAACTGCCTGTTGATAAATATACAATAATTAATATGAAAAGAAATTTAACGAACGCAAATCTAATAAGAATACCATGTCTAATTATTTTCTAAAACTAATAATACCTCTTGACAAACTTGACACCTTAAAACGTTCAGAATCAGAAGGAGAACGACTCCTACTTCTAAAAACATTAGAACGACGACTTTGGGATGACACAGGAGGAGGAGTACGTCTTTTTAATGCAGGACTGCCATCACCAGGTTTTCTACTAGCCAATTCATTGTGATGTAATTTCAATGTCAGTGCTAAATTCTCTGCTCGCAACTTTTTAATACGCGCTCGAAAATTTGCCCGCTCTTCAGCCACACTATTCTCCAAGGTCTTTATCGCAGCGAGTAACCGACGAACTCCTTTACCTGAATAATAAAAAATAAAATACTCAAGTCGAAAAATTTTACAGTACTTTAAAATCCACCAACCGCCACTGGCAAAATTCCGGTTTTCTTCGACCAATTTTTTATTGGCAATCGTCAATTGCTCTATTCGTTTCTGAAAATCCCGATTTATTCCAGTATTCTGGAGCTTCTCCACTTCTGCTTCTAGTCTTCTGATGGTTGCTTGCAAAATAGCTGGATCTGGTGGACCGCAGTATTCCAATGGCAATGGATAATGGATTCTTAAGGGGTTTGTTACGTTTGCAATGGGTTTGACGCTAAACTGCTGAAATCACTCACCGATCAAATTCTACGGTATATGTTAAAATGAGATAACGGCGATTGCTGGTCTTGTGGTTTAGGGTGGATGAGTTCGAACTACCTTCGACTCTACGAGAACGTAATAATTCCAGATCCTTAAAGGTGAGAAGATCAAGACTTACACATTCACTGGTCTGAAAAAAGGATAAATTATCATATGCGCCCTTAAAAAAGTAGATCATAGTTAATCTGCATAATAGATGATCATTATGCTATTATACCTTCAATAATCCAGACTGTAGCATGTTGACGAATACATCAAATTGTTTATAGTTTCCTGTCTTGTGCGTCAAATTTTCAATATCTAGTATAAATAAATAAATTAATCATTGACTTTTGTAAAGATACAGATTTGTATACTGCTTTAAGATTACGCGGTATTTTTGTTCCTGCGTACTACATTCGCTTTGCGATAGGAGAATAAACTCCATTTTGTTAACTAATTATAGTGACGATAATTAGATTATATGGAGTTATTTATAAAAACGGACAAGCAGTATCGTAGGAAGATTGCCAATCTTCTGCTGTATATTTATCGGTGACAGTAAGTTCCAAACTCCGCTGACAACCTCCCTTGTATGCAGTGACTCTCATCTTTACGATGTGTTCTTTTCCACCTTTGAAGGTATAAGTAGTTACTAGATTTGGGCTAGTTTCATTCATCGCCCGGGTTCGCGCAATAAAAGTTTTTTCAAAAACAAGCGGTGAATCGCTGGAACGAATAAACGTTATTCCCGGATATCGCGAACTACAAAAACTTCCCTTGGAAGTTGTAAATTGGTTATGGGTTGACACTCCTGTGGGTCATGGTGTGACATACGTATAAAATAATTCGCCAATAAGATGGTGCTGCGATTATGATTTATGTGCGCACGTCAATTTGGCGCTGGACGAATCAATGTGAAATTAGCAATATAGGTAACTTCGACTTATTACATTTGAGGGGAAACCGTATCCGATGTGTAGAAAAGCCAACTTCAAGGTTTAAATTTTATTTTTGATTTTCCGTCGCGTTTTTCATATAAATACCCGTTTCCAACTTATGCTTATATTTCATGTGTCCGTTATGTATATAATATAATAAAATGTACATAGTCAGATATAATCATGTATTTATTAGATCCTGAGGCAATTAATGAAAGCAATAAGTATAGTGAGCAAATCATTATAAACAAAAATAACGACCGAGTCTTAGAACCCGAGAATTCTGCGCATTAATCATAGCACCATGCACGTGTGCTGTTTATTTACCATAGTAAAAAAATCGGGAAACATGTTTCCGTTATTACCCACTTTTGGAGTTTGCTTCAGGTAAGTTTGGTAAATATACTCAACTAATCAAAAATGTGGGTATGGTTCGACGGCCCTCTGCTCAAGTGGTGCGTCAACGCCAAAATAAAATTGATTTGAAAAAAAAATCGGCCCACTGGCAATCCCCAAATAAAAAATACGTTCTGATTTACAGTTTCGGTTTTTTTTTTTTTCGATTATTATCGGGGACCATTTCGGTTTCAGTTACGCTTACACTTCCTGCATATAAGTGGTATCTCTTGGTGGTCACGTTTGCCATTGGTATATTTACCATATGTACATACATATATGCCAACTGCTTCTACTGCCACCTTTCAGAATCTTTAGGAAATATATTATTCTCCCTGACCGTTTCTCTGAATTTAACGCGTTCTACCTGTTGATTGAACACTTGAAAGAAAAAGGACTTATTGATTCTGATAGCTCGTTTGAAAATTTAGACAGAATTTTAGTGAGTTGTGTTGTGATACTTATAGAATATTCACGGGAATTATGGTCAGAACAAAGGCCGGTTCCATTTCAGCGAAAGGTAAGAGTTGTCAAAATATTAGCATTTGTTCCAGCAACCTGTAAACAATGAAAGATTTAACTCTGTTATTTTAGCCGTTGGTGCTAAGGCACCTCATAAAGTGTCAAACACGGCTGCTTTACGCTCATCTGGTTCATCAGAAGGAGGAGGCAGAGGTAGGTATGTTTTATTAATATTGAAAATATATTTTTTATAATTCACTATATCTTTTTTAGGAAGAGATTACTCTGGAGGAAATCCATACCACCCACGTGAAACCCCCAACTGGCAAAAGCCTATTACATCCTTTTTTCACCAAGAAGCTTTGAAGGACAAAGGAGAATCTACTGCCTTGGACATTTCTGCCTCCTCTTCTATGGTGAGTATATCACATACTTAACTTGTCTCCCAGATAATTAAGTTTTCTCATTAATATGATAGGATAAGGATATTGCGCAATCACCTACTGAGAAGAGCGATGATTAAGCTGTACCTATTTATAATTACCAATTGGATACTGTTCTCTATAAGACTATTATATATGAAATAAATTTAATTTATTTATTTATACAATCATTATATGGTGACTATCCAGTATCTAATATATTTGAGTTTGTTTCTTTGCTGGTCAACGCACAGTACCAAGTTGCAAGGTGAGAATGATAAAATCACAATTTAATCAGGAATCCTTTTATTTAATCAATTTCTGTTTTATAGAAAACATCTACGAAACACATATGCTTAGACTCTGTTGGCATTGCATTGCCTCCTTAAGAAGCAACCTAGACTAAAAAAATCTACCTAAATATTCTCTTTCTTTTCTCTCATTCTGTCTCACTCACACACAGTGGTGTCGTTGCAATAAGTCTCATGGAGATAACAGAATTTTGAAGGGTTTGTGCTCGTTTACATATCTGTCTCTCTACCTTGAAGTTGTATTTATTTGTGTCTCTGCTATCTGCATGTGCCTTAAATCACAGGAGGACATATAGTAGGAGATGTAAGGTGGAAAGGGTTGGAGCAAAATGCGCGCTAGGCCATCTAATCAGATTTTAACACATCAGTTTTTTATACTGATTTGTTTGCTCGTCGCGTTAAAGGTTCTTCTATTTACAGTGGGGTCCCCAAATTTGCCATTTTTGTAGAACTTGCCAGAAATAAATAAAAATGCCGGATTAGAGAAAAATGATAAATCCTAAATTCACTGCCTCATTTGAAGTTGTATCTCTCAATGTTGATAATCTCCGAAATAAAATATCACTTGCTTCTCATATTTATGCAAAAATATCTATTATTAAAACGATTCGTCAAAATATACAATTATCATTTCGAGTCATTCGCGTTTTGCAACACAAAATGCTTAGGCAGGGACCTTTTGGCAAAACCGTTCCCTAACTCATTAATCTCTAGTTAACAATACGTAACGACGTACGATTCAGCAACAACAAGAACAACAACAACAATGGATATCATCGTACGTATCTTTCGGATTATGGGACACGCTTTACAGGGCGTCTCTATAGAGCCTTACAAAAGTCTTACGTTAGCTTTCTTCAGCGAAGGCTTCTAGGGGAATGTGTTCGTGATGAAGATATACACTATATACTATGTACGCCTCTTGGGATATATCTTGGAAGTTGTTCCATTCTCTTTAACTCCTTTTTTTAAATGTTGTTTACGGGTCCCTCGTAACATGATAGTGTTTTGTCGATACCAGTCCTGCTTTCCTGGACATTGTCAATTCTGTTGATATTTGTGGTGTCCTAACCTAATAATAAAGCGAATTTTCTTTGTGACTGTCAAAGGTTTGAGGGTCAGTTTTAGGCTCGATCTATTCTTTGTCTCTTACTGAATTATTTTTATCTATCTATTTTCATCATTAAAGGGATCGATGCGACTTTGTGCGTCATTCGGTAACGTCTTCGCTTAATCATTAGTCCATCCATTTATCTTGTTTTCTCAATGCTAATATTCTTAATTAGCCAAGACGGAACTAAAAAGAAGTAAGCTGCGACTAATGATTCATTCGCCGCATATCCATAGATGCGATATCATCCACGGATATGAGCTTTTCTATAGGGATGCACGAGAGTTCTCCACCTACGCATGATTGCGGCTGCTGCCATCGGGCTTCCCTCTCCGCTTCCTTTGCCTTTATTTCGGCCTCTCTGGCTCGACGCTCCTTTAATTTTAGGGAGAAAATAGCTACAGAACGTGCCCTCTTCATCAGACTCTGCTTGACTCGTGTCTTCTTCGCCTCACGCTCCTCTGTTGATGGTTTTTCATCTTCTTGACTGGACACTGTCCTACTTGAGTCTGATAGACCACCACTACCACCACTACCGGCACCAGCACCATCTTTCTCTCTCTCGGTCAGGTGCAACAAACGATCTCGATGATCCTGGGATTCGCGTTGATGATATTGCTGATGTTTATTCTCTGACCTTTCTCTCTCACGTTCTCTCTCTTTTTCCGGTGAGAATCGGAACTTCTGATTTCTGTGAGCCATTGCCCATGGAGGAGCTGAACGCAGAAGGTCGCTATCTGATGAGGAGGCCAACTCTTTGGAGACGATACAGTCGGTTGATTTGTGTAGAACGAACTCATCGCCACTTCCGCTTCCTGTTCCTACACCGCTGATCTCAGAATCGCTTGATTTACGACCTCCTGGTTCTACTAATCCTAATCGACGGACCCAATCGACACCACCATGAGGGCCGATCGTTAGGTGATGTCCGAAGTCGGATGCTCCTGGGGATGTTTCTTGTTCGTTTGATAACCAGTCTTTGGAACGCCGTCCTACGAAAAGCGAATAACGCATTCGGTGTATAAAAATATCAAAATATCAAGGGTCTTTTAAAGTTGACTGATGTACCTCGTTCTCCTCCAGGAATGGATGCCCTAGGTGTATTGTGAAGATCACGGGTACTTCCTAACCCATGATCAGAAAAAATTGGAGTGCTACTCTCACTTCCACTTCCTGCACAAGGTGATTCGGCTGGCGGTGGAGTCTCAGCGATTCTAGGTACCATGCTTGTTATCGTAGAAGTTGGCGTCGGTGATGGTGACGGTGGACTGCTGAGGTTTGGAGTAGTAGGTTGACTCGATGATACTGAAGAATCCACGGTCCTCTCAGAATGAAGATTTTCCTGCTCCGCGGATTGTTCTCCGTCTGCTGCACTCACCACGAATCTCCCTGAGTTCGCGTGAAATTTGTATCCCTTCTGCCATGTTTAGTTCACGGCAGATCATTTTCTATTATAGTATACTATTCTTATGGGTTTACCTATAACTGTGGCTGGTTGCTGCTCGGGCGATGGTGTTGAGGATAGTCTTCTTACTGCTTCCCTCCTCAAGAATTCAACCTTAGCCATTTCTGTTGCTACCCAATTTGGAATATCAGGAATTGCACAGATTATCACGAAGCGGATTGCCAGCATAATGTGCTCCAGGGCGACGATGAGGAGGATCGTCTGTGTCGCCGACATCTCCGGAAACATCCTTTGCACCTGACCGCTTAATCCAATCAAAGCACAATTCACCAGGATAGCTACCAGTCCCATAGCCTCCATTGCATTCTGGAATGCAAATTTGAACGTCACCGGATATGTTCTGTTGTCAACAACTCCATCATTTTAATGATTGAATTATCACCTGCCAGGTTCCAATGTTTGAGACACGTCGACCAAACGGTCGTTGAAGAACGAAACATAATTTGAAAGCATCACCACGCAATTCAAGTAAGTTTCCTAAGAGAGCAGCCATTGCAGCTAGAGGAAATGCTGAAGAGAAGAGACACACGTAGCCCAACTGCGACAGCATTTCCAAGTGTTCAGAAAAGGCCCCATCGTACTGAAAATAATAATAGAGTAAAGCAAACTAAAAAGTAAAGCCCACAGACTGTAATTAGAGTATTTTTATCAGTATAAAGATACTCGTGGTATTTTTTTCGTATTGTTTGATTGTCTGGTACTCTAGTCTTTCTATTTCTAGGAACTGTCCAAACTCTACGTAGATTATTATGTGTATAAAGCATCACACGATGCAGGTGGATAAAAATTCCACGAGTTCACAATATACTATGTGGGTGCATTGACTGTACAGGAGTGAACATATTATTATAACTGTGATAATTCGTGATATTCGTCAGTCTCTCAAATAAGAAATAAAATTAGCAAAATAGCAAACGGTTTTCCTTTATTAAAATGAAGGATTGGATGAGTGATATTACCTTTTTCGTCGGTACCTGCGCATCGTTGACGTAAACGGTAGGGATTGAATGAAAAAAAAAACGTGTTAAACAATTTTGCAAGCAACGTTTCAAAATAAAAAACAAGACAACAACCAGTCAAACAGTATAATCATTTCCAATCACAAAAATAAGAAAACGAACAAATTGAGAGCAGGTAAAAAAACCGTTCAAAAATGAAAATAAAGAATAATAAGAAGTCAAAGCGTGCGCAAAAGTGAATGATAGAAACATGCGTGAGATATAAATAATTAGGAAAATTAATTATTAGTATTTTAAATTCGAATGAAATACTCATAGGTAATTATACTCTTCGTGTCCGTTGACAAAGTTTTTCTCATAGGGATTAGAGTATTTAAACTGTAGATTGAATAGAATCGTAGGAAATGTCGTGTCGTATCAATTATGATTAGGATATGTTTAGAAAATGATCGAGGATGATCGTCTAAGTCTAGATCAAACCTTGAACGTAACGTCACTAAGTAGAGAATTTGAGAGGTGTCCTACTCTGTAGAGAGAACTCTCCAATTCAGCTTGGCTAACATTTCTCGGTTGTTTCCCACGTGCTGCCTCATTTTTTTGGTCCTTGTCTTCAGCATCCTTAATATCCTTAGAATCTTCATCCGATCTTGTAGTTTTTGTACCAGCATCGACTTCACCAGGAGGTGCACGCGCTTCGCTCGGACTCAGGGCACCAAACAATTCGAAACTCAATCGAGCCAGTCGCAATTGTTCTATAAAATATGGCACAGCGGATTCCTTAAGATTTCCAATGACTTGTCTGGCAATTAAAAGTGCTGCCAATTGCTGAAAGTACAAAGTCAATTAATCAGATTAAATATTGATACAAGTGAAAGTCGGGAATCCTTACCTCTTTTAGTCTTTCCTGATCTTGCAAATAGAACGCTATGTAAAACAGCGAGAGGAACGAGTTGACAAACTGAAACTAAAAAGAACATCCAAATAATTGACTTTACTTTTTATAAAGGGCTCTAGGATTTTAACTTTATAATATCAATTATGTAGCGTGCAATTCAATAATTGGATGTACATTCTTACAAAAAAAATCACTTAATAAAGTGTACAAGAATTTACAATAGGATTTACATGCAGCGACAGAGACAGCCAGAGCGCTACGGTTTTTGATCGAGGAATTAAACGAAGGTACTATTGTCACATGGGATATAGATCAATTATATATTTTCTACACGCCTAATCATTTTATATATCGTTTATGACTTTTTTGTTCCACTGCTTCTACACAGAATTTCTTTTTTGACATTACTTCAATGTCACGTGCATAAAAGATAAGCCTGTGTGTGTGGTATCTTTTCTTGCTCATAAAAAGAAAAGTCCGTGTCATTACCAGTGCCACCTTGTAGATCAGATGATTCTCGTATTCGGTGTCGAGACGATAGTTTTCTGCGTCCAACACACAAAAATCATAGATACTACCATATGCTACGATAGATCATCTATGAATCTATATGTTATATAATAATCGTATGTATACTAAATGGTTATGATTAAAGTGAAGGAGAATTCTAGTCTATCCCATGGATCAGAATCCAATGAAGGATTCAAAGACTATGCACATATTTACAGATAATCACTACAGAGAAGATGTTTTTATTCGGCGAGTCGTTCTGATAAATCTAGAAAGATAAGCTAAAGCTGTAAAGAATAGATGATAATAGTAGATCGCGAAATAATCTAGAATAAGTTGTCTAATCGTGCACAGAGTGAATCGCAAGGATTGATCAATAATCACTGATATTTGAATCAAGATTATAAAGAACTGATCATAACCATTGATCCATCTTTGACACAAGACCACGATCAATCACTTGGACATGAATTGTGAATAGATTGTTGAGAGGGAGGACATTTTTCTTTAATGATAATAAAAAAGGTGTAAGATAAAATAATAATGAAACGAAAGTTTTCGAGAGTTTACCTAAATCATTGAGCCAGACTGCAACTTTGAAGTACGCCTCATCCATTAGAGTTATCATCACAGCCAGCAATACTTTTGGTACATAACTCAGCCAGAATCCATAACCACCAGATTCAAGTGCAGCATCCCACCAATCCTGTAAGAAAAAAAAGATTTTCAAGGAAAGAAAGAGTTTGAAGCGAAAGTGGTTCCCGAAGTTCTCTATATACCTGTATTTGAAAGCTGAGAATCATGACAATAAAGACGAAAAGCAAACAGGTGATTATTATCGGGATGCTGACGAAGTATCGGAACACGTTCCTCTTCCATCTGGGATAAGTCGGCTCCAATCTACCAGTCACCGGCGAAGTTTCAAGAGTACCCTTTGATGAATATTATGATCTAATCATTTCCATGTCAAAGAAACAGATACAGGAAAAAGAAAGTTTCTTACTGTGAAAAGAGGTCTAGGCTCCAGAAGAAGATCATCCCTCTGATCTAAAGTTCCCCATCTATACGCCAATTCAGCTCCCCTACGTTTCCATGTCTCTAAGTATACAGTAGCCCAGATTACGTTGAAGACTGAGAAAAGGACGTAGGCCACGTCTTCCACCGCCTGGTTCCGTCCGATGATGCCGACCTAAAATGATGAATTAAAGTCAAGAGAAATTCAAAATTATTCGGTCTATTTAGTAGTTTTAATTTATTCATTTGATAATCTTACTAACCCAGTATATGACACCCACTGCAGCTGGAACTATAAGGGCGGTGGTGTAGTGCCCTAGCCATGCAAAATACATACTGATCTTCACGCCAAAGTAACGACAGATATCATCAAGAGGCTGCGGACTGAAAAATGCCCGTACCCACGTTCTCTGGAGTTTCTCCAAGGCTGGTAATTCGTGAAGCGGAAAGACCTGCATCAAAGTCACAATCAGTTTAAAGCGACGAACAATTAATTAATAACAGCATAACGAATATTCTCTTTTGAGTAACCTGAGAAATTATTCCGGCCGAGATACATTTAGGTATTATTGCCTGACCCTCAACCATCTTCAGGCCCGGTAAGCTGTGCAAATCCTGCGGTGCGGCTCGAAGCGTGTGCAAAAGGTGTAAAACCAACGATTGTCGTTCCTGAGTTGTGAAGAATCGTGCCTCATCGTCGTAACCCTCGAAACAGCGTGCCTCTGAGCCAACGAATTCTTTGAGTCCACCGCCAAATTCACGGTGAAGAGTTTTCGGTAAGTGTACTTCCTCCGCAGCCTTGAGAAGTCTGCAATTTTCATAAGATATAACAGAATATTCCTATCACTTAATAGCCATAACTTGTATTTTATACTCACACGGGGAATGGTGCTGTTAAATAAAATCCATAACTATCGGAAGATGCATGATGTCGAACATGAACAACCAAACCCGGTGTACCAGCACGTAGTCGTCCTAGTAGCCACATTAACGTCTCGTCTCCTGTTCCACTTGGAAACATCATCACCACATCGCATTCCTAATGAACAATTACAACAGTATAAACAAACCTTCACTCAAAAATTATTATATTTTTTCAACTTAAAAACATTTTAATTTACAACTGCGCTGTCGTATAGAACAAACGATTCAAATACAGTTCTAGAATGGTTTTATAACACCACGTGGCTTTTGGTAATTCGTCGTTTTGAAGCAGATGGCGGTAGTAGTAACCATAAGCAGGTGCTGCCACCAGTTATAAGTAACGATCACTACTATAATTAATACTTCTTTATAATTCTCTTTTAGTATTGCCACAACACAGAGACAAAACATGACACGCAATATCAAAAAGTCCCTCTTGTTCAATCTGCATTCCCAAAAAAAGATTGCCATTAATAATCGCAAGGGAAATGTTTTTTTCCAAGAAAAAAAAAGAAGAAAAATAATAAGAAAAAGCTTTATGAAAAACTCAATTCAAGGAAAATTTCATAAGAGCTGAAAGAAGAATCATTGGTCTTATCAATATTCCTAAGGGTAAGTAAAGGCAGAGCTTAATCATCTGCCAAAAACAAAATGTTCCTATTTGATACTTCAGCATCATAATTATAAGGTTCAATAAGTGCCACGAATTCTGGCGTGAGGTATGAGGTATGCCCATTATTCTGGCTCAGCTCCAAATACCGAATTTCCGTGTGATGTTATCCATTACCATTCCAGCCTGACCTACTCGCCACTATAATTCCTTCTCTAACATCTCCAACATTTCTACCCTCCGCTCCTTCACATCGTCTCTTAGTTATCAGGTCCTCGCCCTCGTCATCCATTTGGATCTGTAAATTCTATTCAACTCTGCCCACTGCAGTTAGTTGTGCCAAGTAGCTGGCAAAATAAGATAACCGAGAAGCTATAGAATTCAATTTACTGCATCGTCAGAATATCATAAATGAATAGGGTAACTGATAAACGGATACGCGCGCATTTGTTATATTCTTAAGGATAAAGCGAGATGCTCTATGTTAATAGGGGCCAATAGAAAAGAAGATGAACAATCAAATTCAAGAGAAAGAAGGGCGTTGACGTTCGGGAAGAGTCCTTTTGGAACGAATGGTAATGTGTCGTAATGCCAAGAACGTTAACCGAATCGATAGGCGGTTCGTTACTTAATAAAGAAGAACGTAGCGAATGGCGCACACGCAAACACAGAACCGTGTGAACGGGCGCGATATTATTCATACGAAAAAAAAGGGAGGGGGAGAGGCCATGCGAGGGAAGGTCATTATCTGGATTATAGATTAAAGCTTACATATGTATAATAACAGTAACGAACCTGAGTTGGAACCTTTTGTATCCATAGGCGGCGGGGGGTCATCAAGTGGCCGGTACATGGTATCTTCCGTCTGAGGAGACGTGATGCTAAAAAGTCATTACATCTACGATAAGATAACGAACAATTGAAAATAACATAGATCGATAACGTGTTATACAATCATTGCGTATCAAAAGGATCGAGGATGTTTTATTATATGATATAAAAAAAATATAATATTTAACTATAGTCTATGAAAATCATATATGGGAGATGTATGAACCGGAAGTAATGGTGCCGACGAAACAAAGAATTGGAATATATATAATGATTGTATTGGACAAAAGAAAAATGAAATGATTTGAAATATAAGTATGGTAACATAAAGGCATAAAAACCTGTATAAGAAACTTGCCCTTGTCGAGTGTTTCTTTGGCCGCGTGTATGACCTTCCTCCGTCTAAGTCCATCCAAGGGTGCAACGTTAGCGCTGGTCATCCTGTCATTGTCGCTGATGGTCTCGACGTTCGTCGTAGAAGCGTCTTCGAGAAGATTGATCGGGATAGTAGACCCCTCGCCGCCTGACATAGTGTCCCCCACGGTATTACCTGGAGGAATCCTTTTCTCCCCCAGTGGCACTGGCACTGCCACTACCACTGCCACCACTCCAATTCTCTATCCCTCCTCGGCTCTCTCCCACTCTTTAGCGAACTTGTCTTCCAACGTGCCACGAACTACCCTCTCTGTCGCACTCAAGTCCTGGCGTATTCGAACGCGCTTGCGCACGAACTGAATTCCTTCTGGAGTCCTCTCATCCCTCTTGAAGCCCTCTACGGTCGAACCTCTCGCCATCTGATGGGATAATGGCGAACCTAGCGGAAGCGATCAATGAGAAAACTTCCCCTCCAATGAGTTTTCTCATATAGCAGTATGTGTAACCCTCTCTCGTGACGAGAAGCGTCTGCTTGTAGAAACTGCTAGGATTAAGGGTGCATATGGATAGGGATGAATTCGTACCTAAAATCTGCGGATTAGTGTAGGCTGAAAGAAATCATAGAGAAGGGTGAAAGATCCGAGCAGAAATAGAAAGAAAAAATATACAGTGCGAGAGGGGGAGGAAGAGAAAGAGAAGCAAAGAAATGTTTCAAGATCCTTGGGGGGATGAGTTGATTCAGGGTGGATTACTCGAATCTACCGAAATTGTCTCAGTCAGCTTGCGGGGAGGGATGGGCCTTTACTGACAATCAAAATGTGACTGTGTAAGGTTCATTTTCTTGGGGATACATACGTTACACAATACTTAGATATGCTCCACGTGTTATATATGTATATCTTAAAGTCGATTTTTCAATGTATTCATTTTTACACGTGTTACATATTGGAACCATGGGCAAAGATTTTTATTAAAATTCTTCACGTTACAATAAACGATTTACATGAATTTTATTAAATACTTATGCTTAGGTTAGACATATGTGTGACTATTAATTAAATCATTAAATATAAGGTGAGTCTTTGCGACTCTCTCGCTAGATTTTAATCTCACATTTGCACGTAACAATCAAATTTTAGCAGACACACACTTACATACGTACTATCAGGCATTATCTCATTGTCATTTTTTTCAATAATTTAATCGATTCGATCGGTAGTTTTGATCTCTAGGTTAACCTAAGATCTTCGTGATGTACCTCAGGGCCGTTGTGATTCAGACGCTGCCATTCTCTTGAAATTTCATCTCGCGTGAATCTCCTTCTTCGGTTTTGTCATTACGCAACGGCCTCTGTAACAGATTTCTGTCATATGGGAAACCTTCGTCGTGGTTGAAGTTCTCAGGATTCTACCAAGAGGAGATTCGGTGGTTGTTCTCGGGATTTCTGTAGTCAGTTCATCCGGTGGCACTGGGACGTTTGGAGTCGTTGATACTGTCTCTACGACCGTCGTATCCTCCGTCGGATCGAACGTTGACATCGGATACGTGGCTCCAGTCTCGGTAGTTGATTTCACTTGATCAATTAAATTATTATTGTCGTCACTTCCATGCTCTTCAATTTTAATATTGGCTTCCACTTCTTCCTTCTCTAATACTTTATCCACTTCCTGTACCATTCTCTCTGTAGTGGTCATCAGCGCACTGTTCTCTGAAGTTGTTTCCTCGCCCTTTAATCTCTCAAAGATGGCTTTCACATAATCGGAAAGGACTTTCACATCGGACTTTGACATTTCATTTGTTTCAGGAGCGAAAGTGCTCACCTGTGTATCGACGATCATTCCATTGGAGAAATTCGTGTTCCTCGGAATCCAAGATGCCATCTTTAAATAATCGAGGTTGGACTGTTTCGTTAGATCCTGCACCTCGCTCCATTTACTTCTATGATTTTTCGGATAATCAGTGTCCTCTGTGTCAAGAATAATACTTGCGGCTGGAGTGGTCATTTCGTTCTCGGAATCTTGGACATTATCGTTCATCGTAGTCGGCGGTAGTATAGTTCCTGCAGTAGTCAAAGGTTCCTGGGTCGTTGTTGCAACATCAGGAACAGTTGCTTCCATAGTCGTTGATGGTTCTGGACTCTTGTCAGTCTTTAGCATCTCTTGGAAAAACTCGTTCAAGATGGATTGTTCTGGTTTCTCAGTGGTTGTCTGTTCTAACCGATACATGTATCTGTCTTCCCCTAGACTATTTACTACCGACGTGTAACGATGTGATTCCGCAGTTACAAAATCACCACTAGCAGGTCTCACGCGTACTCTGACCCTCCTTCTCCTTGTTCTATCCTTCTGCAGCATCTGGCAAGTAAAGGATTGGTGAAAAATACTCAAATTTTTTATTTTTATTAACCAATAAATGTATTCATATTTGTATTACCTTTCTATCTAGAGGATACTCCAGATATGTTTTCTTCACAATCTTACTCGTCTCTATGACTGTCTTATCGTTATCAGAATTATCGGTGATGGTAGTAGGAATAAAAGGGGTAGTGGAGATGACAGTGTCAGTCGGTTCCGTAGGAATGGTCGTATCCAAGATAGTAGCATCATCTTGCATTTTTTTTCCAAAAATGTCTTCCATTCCTGATATATTCTCATGCTCGGTGCTGCTATCGATCTTGGTAGAATTTTCAGCAAGATTAGGGAATTTATCTCTCCTCTCATAATTTGACAAGGTTGATTCATCCTGAATTTCGTCACCCTGTTTTGCAGTCACGAGTACTGTGACGGATTGCACTTCTGGTCCTGCAGTGATAATCTCAGGATATTCCTGATAAATGGGACGCCCCTTGGAATCCTTCGAATCATCGGACACTTCATCGTTCGCAAGACGATTGGGTAAATAACTCGGTTGGAAGGATGATCTAGTTAATTTACTCGACCATTGACTCTCTGCTCCTTCAATATCCGTTACTGCAGAGTAACGGGTATCGGACACTTTAGATTCTTGATAATAGTTTCTTGCGCGATTACTGGCTAATTGGGTTTGATCATATTCCTCTTTTTCTGCCAATTCTGCATTAGGTATTCCTCGAAAATTAATGACGAAATCTTCCGACTGAAAAATAAAAAATACCCAGACGTAATGACTCTTCGATTATAATGACTCGATAAAAAGTCCGTTTACTAATACTTACATTACCATTGGGTTCACCCTGGTGCAATGAACCGGATCCTCGATTGTACGACAGAGAAAGTTCACCGTGACTTTCGAAATTTGGACTGTTAAGATTATCCTGCCGAGGAATTGTCTCAGGATCAGTCCGAAGAGTTCTAGGATAATTCTCATCAATAGGCAATTCGTTATCGTCGGTAGGATTTTCCGTTGAGGTAGTGGTACTAGTGGTAGTGTTAAGTCGCTTTTTTCCAGGTCTTCGAATCCTTCCACGAGTCCTTGGCACTTTTGGTTCCTCGGATCTTACTTTGGTCTTAGTTGTAAATCCACTCTCATGCTCAATAGCAGCACCAGTGGAACTGATCCTCGGCGTAGTGATTATTTCTGGGGTTACCGTGGTAGACTTAATCGTCGCCCTCCTAGGTGGAGGTTGGTAAGTCTGACGATTTTTCAAAATTTCTGCACGAACTGGATGAGCTTCACCCGAGGCGGTATCCTCCACGACGCCTTCCTGGTATTGATTATTCGCTGGTACAAAAGTCTGATAGTTCATGCCCACCGGATGTATAGGTTGAAAATTTGGTGGTCTTATAAAACCATATTCAATTTCGGGTTCCGGTTGTTGAGTGGTTGTTGTCGTAGACGTGGTGGTCGTCCTCGTGGTAGACCTTTGATACTGAGTCGGTGCTTGAATCCTTACGTATTCATTTTCATCTGTCTGAACCTGGGGATGAGCTTGCTGGGAACGAACTCTTGGTCTCGTTTTCAATCTACGTCTGGGCCCATCTTGATTTATAGGACTAAAACGAACGTATTCGTCCTGACCGTCACGAGAACGAGTTTGTACAAATGAATCCTGCTGAACTCGTCCTCCGACACGTCCTCTAACTCTTTGACGTCCCGCGTTCGTAGGTGGTACAGACGTTGTTGTGGTTGTTGTCGTTGTTGTTTGACTCAAAATCTATGATAAAAAATGTGTATTTATTATTATCAGAAAAATTTGAGAATTATGTAAATCTCGTTTTACCTCATCGGGTGTTCCACTCGACAGAATTCTTTGAGAATATTCCGCCTTATTCGGGTGACTGTTGTTATCGTAGCTAAGTCCCTGATCCTCTACTCGACTTTCTCCTGTAGGGAAGTATCCCTGTACAGGCTGAGATCCAAAATTTCCCTGCAACGCTGCTGCCTCATAATTTTTAGGATTATTGTCAGAGTTGATCTTTACAGGTGTCTCGGTGCTGCTGGAAATTTTCTCACGATCATAAGAACGATCCTTAGGTCTGTAAGACATCGTGGGAGTCGATAAAGACTCCACGGTTTGAGCTTGATAATTAAATCCATTCACAGGATTATCCTCAAGGTGTGGCTGCCCGAAGTTGGCAGAGGATTGAAGTCCTGCGTAAGGAACATTATCTGTTGGGTTAATGTCCTGTCGATATTTTTGTACTTGACTTGATTCTCCGCGCCAAGATTCGGCTCCGTTAGATTCTGTCAAATCTCCTCTAGGTATAGGTGTAGGATTGAGCGTACTTTCAGTGATCGATGAATAATTTTCGTGAGGACTTGGACCAGGAGTCGATGAAGGATAATCATCATGTGTATTATAAACAGGGACGTTTGGATTGAGTGCAGGTGCACTGGGCTCTTGTTGTACATCGACAGTTGCAGTAGTTCCAAATGGTACAGTCTCTTGACTCAAGGCAACTACGATTTTTGGACGTTCTGCGCGAAGCTAAGGAAAATTTATAAGAATACATAGAAAAGATATTCTTTAAATTTTCTTAATGAAATCAAATCATACCTCAGAATTAAGAGTATTTTTTTCTCCACCACGTCCTCGGTATTTTTGACCCCTCACGGAAGACCCGTTCGATTTTCTCGTATGATCTTGAATTCCGTATCTCTGGGGTGTTTCCGAAGTTTTTGATTTAGTCGGTTGGTAAGTAGGTTCCGAGTATCCCTCGGTGGTGGTCGTTGTAAACCTTGACCTGGACCTAGAGTAAGGTCTTCGTGGTCTATCGGTATTAGAATGAGTGGAAGGGCTCTGTGTACTCGTAGTAGGTCTCGTAGATATGACTCGTCCTCTAAGAAAAATGTTCTAATTAATAAAATTCCAGAGAAACATTCGTATACTAATTTTTGGGTGCATACCGTTGCCTTCCTCGAATTCTATGTGTGGTAGTCGGAATTTCCGTAGTAGTCGTGGTGGTAGCAACTGTAGTCGTAGATGGTGAACTAGTTGAACTGACACCCTGGTGCTCAGGACGTTGAGAATCAAGTAAAGAATTTACAAGTCCAGGTAGATGTGAAGAAATCACTGGCAACTCCGCTGGTAACGTATACTGAGTTGGTCCTGATAGAATTGCTCTGGTATCTTGGGAAATTCTCGTGGGTGCAACTTCATCAGTTTGATCAGGTCGTTCGTTCTGATTAAATTTGTTTAATATTTGTCCCTGATTGAAGGAATTGTAACGATTTGCATTCTCTACTGTATTTCCGGAAGCAGTGACTGCTTCTTGTACTTCCGGATTGTTATAATGCTGCTGGGCCAGTTCCTGGTTAATCAGAGCCAATTGTGCCGCTAGATCCTGTTGCTTGGTAGCTTCTTCCTGAATTCCTAAAATGCCATAAAATAATCTAAATATTATAGAACGTGTGATTTATTAAATTTACTTCTTAGAGTTATTTTTGTTAATATATTACCGGAAATGTTATCGGAATAAGATGGACTGGTGGTAGCACTTGATGCTTCAGTGTAATAAGGCTTGTGATTCTTGTGATTCGGATCAATCAATTCCTCTTGATAAGAAGATGGAGCTGAAGTCGTACTGGAATAAACTTGCTGATTGGCCTGATTGTTACTTTCATAATTTTTCACACTTGGACGATTATCTCCATAGAATTGTCTATATCTGTATCTACTTCCGGAAGTAGGAGTAGCGGAGTACCCAGTGTCATAAGTGGGTGTAGTCGAACGAGAGTATGCTTCCGTAGTCGTTCCGGAACTTTCTGCCGTATAAGAATTGGGTTCGATAAGAGGGTTGGGTCTTATCCTATGTCTATTGATGATTCCATCATCAGTTATCTGACCTTGTGACTCCTGGTGTCTCTCCTCGATGGAGCCGCCATTGGTCAATTCATTATCCACAGTGTTAACGACGACGGAGCCAATATGCGGAGCCGGAAATGGTATTTTGGAGTAACCGGGTGGAGGATTGAAGCTCAACGGTGCGACAAAAAAGGGCAACTTGTCAACCTTTCGTTCTACTCGATTATTCTCAATACTCGACAGGTAGGGTAGATCGAATTTTGCAAACCCATTGGGTGGATCCAAATTACTGGGTCCCACGAAAACGGACGGTGCCTCTGGACCCACTGAATCTAATACAGATATGGTCTTGGCATCCTTAAGGAGCTTGAGTACATCCGAAACCTTAACGTTCTTCGTATCCATATTTATATGACCCATGTAAACGGACAAGGGTGGCTGATTTGGTGATGGCGAAGGACTCACGCCTGATGAATAATTATCTCGAGGACTTTGAGAGCCTCGAGAAGTCTGAGATCCTTGAGAAACATTCGCATCCTGGCCGTCAGTAGTCACGTGTCCCCGAACACGTTGTCTACCTCGAACTCTACTTTTTTGTCTTGTATTTTCCGTTAGGTGCTGAATGTGATGTTGAGGATTTCTAACCAGAGCTTCAGCACGGTGTTTTCCGAGTACTACGTCACTATTACTTCCGACAACCTTATCCTGCTCTTTGGTACGTTCAACGCTTGCTTGGATCTCAGCTTCCTTTTTTCTCTGTAAAACTGCCAGTCGCTCTATCTCCATTAATCTTTCTTCTTCCTTCTTACGTGCTTCTCTCTCAGACTCTTCCTTAGCCTGTAACTCCGCCATCTTCCGCTCGTGTTCCTGACGACTTCGAATTTCTTGCTGTCTCTGTGCCTCCTCCTGTCTTCTAATCATCGACTGTCGTTCCTGTTCCAGTCTTTGTTTCTCACGCAATGCACGAATTCTTTCTAATTCTTCCTGTTTCGCTATTTCTTCCAGACGTTCGAGTTCCTTCTGCTTCTCGGCCTCCCGTTGTCGTTGTAATTCTCGTTCCCGGAATACAGTCTCCTGATGAAGACGCGCCTGTCTGTCCAGCTCCTTCTGCTCCTCCTCCAACCTGGCTACTTCCTTAAGACGTTCTTCCTGCACCATACGATTCTTCATCAACTGTTCACGCTGTAGTTGTTGCAGTATTTGCCTCGCAAAATCTTGTTGGATCGTAGAAGCTCTTGGGGTACTCGATTCGATTTCAGGTAAAACTTGGTACTTTTCTTGATTTTGATTCTGATGTTGATACAACTTGCGACTTCGACCTCTTTCTGAGTTTACTTGACTTCTCTGTGCTAGAGTTTCAGCAGGGACGTAAACCAGCTGTACCTGAAAACATATAATTTAGATAAGAAATACATGTATTTTTAAATATATTATTATAATTTTATATTATTAATTAAGTTTACTTCTTCGTTTTCATCACTGGACTCTGCAGGACTATTTTTATCTCTTTGATCATTTCCATTCGCATATTGTCGACCTTGTCCTGCAGCTAACTCCTTTGATGATTCTTCCTGAGATCCTTCTTCAATCTCTTCTTCGCTGTCCTGACTCTTCACCACCTTCGAGTTCGTCTTACTAGAATAACGTATCGAAGATGGGTTTTGGGACAGGAAACGTTGAGGAGGATAAACTGGAGGAAGTGCATCGGAAGATGGTACAGGAGGTATCAGGACTTCCGGTGCAAGATCCGAAACCGATTGTAGATTGGCAATTGTACTTTGATGAAGAGCTTGTTTATTTTCTTCCGAATTCTTTAATCCGTTTGGTAAGAATGCCTGAGCCTAAAAAATATACAATTCCCTCATTACACATATACAGAAAGATTTTAATATAAACTTTATAACACCCCGAATACCCATACCTGTAAGAGTTGCTGTTGCGTCCGAAGTTGTTGCTGTAATAAAAGAAGATTCTGAATGCTCTCCTGAGTCTTCTGAAGTTGCATAAGTTGCTGTTGATACTGTTGTTGCAAAGCCGGCGGTAACGTGAGTGGCTGAACTTGTGAAAAATGTTGATTAGCTGAACCACCTCCATTTTGAGTCACTTGATTCTGTCCCGTGTGTGTCCCCGGACTAGCCAACGGGATCCAATCGCTATTAGACACTTGTCTGGACCATCTTTCACCCTGGACCGATCCCAATTGGGACCAGAAGGCGCAAAGGCCCACAAGGCTCAGGGCCAGAGGCCACCGACCTATCTGTAACAAAGAAAAATCCTAAATCAGACGTCGCAACGAGTCCCACAATTTTATATAACCTATTCATAGCACAAGGACACGAACTATCACAATCAGGCCCCACAGAGACGAGACCTTTTAGGATCGTATAAAGTTCGACAAGTAAAGGCAGAAGGTAGGGAGGAGAACAGCCATCGTGACAAACCACATCTGAAAAATTGTTAACCGGACATATTTATCAATCTTAATAAATAGACACCCGTAAACCGCCTCGTCTCCAGAATAAAGTTTCTAATGGAATTGCGGTTTGCAACCGAGAAGAAATTCATCCCAAAAAAAGGACGTGTTCGTCTGTCGACTGCATAATGGTTCGGCGAACGCCCAAGAGAAATGAAAGTAAGTATCTACGCAAGACCGAAAGGATCGTTGGCTTTTGCACAGTTCCCATTATAGTTGCACTCTACCGTACACTTATAAATATAACCAGAGATATTATACAATCGCCATTCTCTCGCACGACAAAGTAGCAACCTAAACTAGTAGCTACTATGAAATAGAATCAAGAAAACGGACCAGACGATGACACAATAATGAATTAGCTATTTTTTTTCATATCTCTCCTATTCCAACATAACTATAACCCTTGTAAGAGTTCGTGACTCCTGTTTATCTACGCTGCCCGCAACGCGATACCCCCGTAAATATTATTCGAATTACGATTAAGCAATAACTGCAACCCGAGATAAATGTTTGTTAAATGCATCGGTGTACGAGTGATGCATCATGGGAGTAGGTATACGACGGAGCGTAACGTATAGAATCGAACGTTGAAAAAGGATGCCTAGAATTTTAGTTATCATCGACCGAGATTATTATGAATTAATTAATATACATGTATAAATAATATAAAATAATGAATATTCGTTGCAAAATTTTATCAAGCTTACAGGAACAATTTACTAGTGAATGTTGTCGACCTTCGCAGACAGTGGGAAGAAAAAGGAACTGTGATTAGGCTAAATCGTATCTCACCGGTTGTAGCTTTGACTATATGTATATGCACTGTTATATATGTATATAGTATCTGTATAAAAAATAGTATTATAACGTATATCAGCTATTTAATACCCTCTCTCTCCGTGATCGCGTGTAACGTTGTTATGCTGCTCTCTATATGCCGTCTAAAGGATTTGGAGTGAGACCAGCCTAACGAACTGTAACCCCCTAGACTCAATCCTCTGTTACGATTTCTACAGCTCTATACATTCCGATACGTTCCCTTACATTTCCAGGACCTATCGGAGTTCTTCTGCTTGACTAATAAAAAACTCGGGAGAGAGGAGACACGAAAAAAGAAGAAATCGGACAGAATCGGACCCCGAAGAGTCCGAATGACACGAGAAAGAAGATTCTTCGAAATTAAACGAAACTGCTGTAATAAGGATTGTAGACGAAAAGTACTTTGAAATCACGATACTTTCTGTACTACTGACACTGTTCCTTGAAGAAGGTGTTCTAGAATTTACTGGACTCTCCTTCCTTGCGTGGCGTGCTTTAACGTAATGTGCGATCTCTCTGCTTTCCTCATTCGCCAGCATTCCAAGATCGATTGTACACTCGGAATTATCTATTAGTCAATATTCTATACGAGTCATACGGCATGTGCCAAGGTTCGATTAACAAAAAGAAATTTGCAAATTTCAAATTTCGCGCTTTTTCTTCTTAGATGCCTTTTATTGCTATGGAATATCTTTCATAGTATTTGAAAAAATTTTATCGTCTAGATTTTTTAGGAATAGATAAATACGTTTTGGATATTATTTATTGATGTTTTCTCATTTTTAATTCATATTGGTAGCAGGTGGCTGGATACGTACTGGTCCAGAAGCTTTCTACTCTTTTGGTTAAATATTCCTCATTTCCGATTCGGAACCGGGTCTGTTTGATCTGTAGAAAGTTAACTGCCAGAATCTCGTTCGTAATATACATAAGCATGTAGTTCCTGGGTGGAGTTGGTTGTGTCAAAGGTGGCGCGCAATTTCGATGGTCTTAACTTTCTCGAGAGATACGTCAGGAGATCATCAATAGCTCTGGATCTCCCATTCTCGAGATCGACGTGCTGGATTCCATGAGTTTAATGCCGGTAATTATCGATAGCTGGTTCGGCCGGTGTGTAACGTGTTTAAAACCAGGTCGCAGGCACCTTTCTCTCTTTGCAAGAAACGAATGCTAGCTGCACAACATCCATTAGATACGGACATGGAAACGTCTATTGGAAACGAACATGGAAACATCCATTGAATACGAACATGGAAATGGGATACTACTTGAAGAAGGCCTGTGCATCTCTTATACCTATATATGTGAAACAAAATACTGTTCTATTGAAAAAAAAATTTCCGAACGAGTTAAACAATTAAAATGTTATTTAATCGGAATTATCTGCACAGACGTTGTGTATCATTGTCACAGTCGAGGTCATTTGAAAACTATTGTAATATTATATTATCCGGTTTTAAAGCTAAAATTAACTTTACGCTTGAAAAGACCAAAAAATTATCAACGATTAACTTCCCAATTTCACGCTCCACTTGAGTAACGCTATTATGAACTTTGTGGCCAAAGTGACAGACGATGAAAAAAGGACCATGTGAAAAAGGACGAAAATAATAATTTACATGCTAACTGCATACGAATTAAACGGCGTTCCTCTTTTTGGAATTCGAGCACGAAATTCTCACGAGACAAATTACGTGGTCCATATATTGCGTGTGTAATATAAGCGTTCATACGTGCAATCAAGAACTTTCATTGCCTCGATCGCTTTCGTCTTTATTATTATACGGTACACCCCCTTATTTTCTTTTATTTCCTTCTCTGTGGTTCCGTTCCTCGTTTCACTTTTTTATAACCGCTCCCGCGTATCTAGTTTTGAGAAATCACGGCACAAGCTCGATTCGCAAATTCGCACGTTCGCGAAATTACACATCATTCTATAACTATAGATACATTTGTAAAAGAAATTCTTGTGGTCAGCCGTCACGGTGAAAACGTTGCAGACTTCCGGCTCGAAAGAAAAAATTGGACTGGCTTATGCAAGTTTTACCAAAGTTTGATCTCTGACCTCGCAACTAGAATCCAGTAATGCAATACTGATCGTGCGAATGAAAAGATTAACAAAAAAAGCGAAATTTCAGGAAAAATAAACGATACAAAAAATTACAAGCCAACGTTGCACCAAAAGTGCATTCGCACCATAATTCCTTGCAAATCAGTCTCGAATAGGCATAAAAAGCAGAGTCGTTCACATACTGACCTTCATTTCCTGTGTAATCTTCTACAAGTTACAACAACCCAACGGTAAATACCTGAGTATTAAATTTCCATATGACGAGTATCATTCTTCACCTTATATTTCACCAATAATTTGAACTTACCATATCGTTGCGTTCTCCTATCCTCGGGAAGGCACTAAAATTATTCCTTCGAGATATTCTGAGGCACAAAGGGTCTTCACAGCTTCCAATAACAATAGTCCTTTTTTAAATCTCTCCAAGTGGCGTCTTCCTCGATATCACTGCACACCGAGCCATTACCAAACTGAATTGAGTAAATATTTTCATATACTACATATAAGCGATTTAACAAAGGAGAATGTAGTTAACGCGCACGGAAATCGTTATACCGATTAAGGATCATGAAAGTCCACCGTTCGAGTTCGACACAGTTTGAAGCTACTCCCAGGAACTGGACAGACTATATAGGCACCCCACCAATGGCAATGCTGCGTGCTCCTTCCTCTGATGCAGTTGCTACCAGTGTCTAAGAGAAAGACTTTCTTACGTTATTCGAATACAGGAACATCCAGATATACTATAACAGGCATACCTCAAGTACACTGTAACCATAAAATGCAACCAGTAAAAAATTTTGAGAAAAGTTTGAAGACGTATAGAATATTTACAGCAATTCGTACAACCTGTTTTTCATTTCTAATGCATTTTTTCAATAATTACAGATACACCTTTGTCACAGCTGATGTTCCTACAGTCATCCTTATGGAATGTTGATAAGGACCTGATGGACTGATATGGAAGGAAGGAAGTGACATTAAGAAAAGAAGCTGGAGTGTATCTACGATCTAGGCCTCTATAGGATCGCCTGTAAATATCCTTCCCTTTCACTGGAGCAAAATGAGAAAAATTGGCACACTGTGTGTGCGTACCTGAGCGAATGTCCGTCCATTAGGTTGGAACGGGCAAACGAGTACTCACCACTTCCACAACTTCCACTTCATTATATATATGAAAGATGGGTGTATATATATTATAAATTATAAGAACCACCTCTACTTGCTATGCAACTTCCATAGAGCGTCCTGCATATGCCAGATAACTATGTATGGTTAACTGGACCACTGAGAGACACCAGAAGCCACATATATAGAAATGGTTTGAGCTAGTCTTTGGAAAATGTGGTAAAACGCTTAGGATGCTATTTAATATCCTATTATCAAGATGAGATTAAAATCTTTCAGTTTTGCGCTTCGCCATGCCAGACTGCCTTTACACTATTATAAGGATACCGTTGTATCCGCTCATTCATACTTCATATTTCGCGATTCTTCCTATTATGAGATTGTTGTTCGTAATATCTAGCTTGCATTTCGTATAGATACGTTAATAGATACCTTGGATACGTATAACGCAATATCCTCAAAGAACACCTCGATTCTTTCATCCTATCGATACTCGTTAAGAGATCAAGAAAGTGATAACATGTCAAAATAGACACGCAAAATTAATACGTATATAAATATAAGTAAATGCAATTAGACAGAGATCATTAAGCGTAATTAAACTACATTTTTATCAATGTAATTTTCATTGTCAATTAAATATTGAGTACTTGTAAAATTGATTTTGTACGATAAACGAATGTTTATTTGATAATAAATTATGAGACAAGATTTTTATTAAAAATTCTTTATTACCTTGTACCGAATAATAAGAAGATATCGGAACGTTCGGATTTTCTTGTCCTTGCGAATTATTTTCTCCTATAATTTCAGTCTAATAAATTAATCCCAAAAGGTGGTGGTGGCGATCACGACGATGGTGCCGATGGTAGCGAAGCCACGAGAGAAAGCGGGAAACGCAGTAGACCGCCCAGTTCGGCAAGATATCCAAGTAAAATGAATTCCAGAAAGAAAGGATCGTTTCCTCTCTATAATCAGTTTAATAGTCTCCCTTGGTCCATAGTATAATAGTCACCAGGTAGCCGACTGTAGCTCCACCTATAAAGAGAATTTTTGTCTTCTTTTATATCTCTAAAGTTTTTGCCTTCCATTGTTTGAAAACTATCGTTAACGAATCATCCGGTAATCCGGGAAACTTGTCGACGCCTTATCGCTCTGGTTAAACTTGTATAATTTATAAACGAAGGAAACTTTCGATATTCTAAAAAGTCTCTGGGCGTCAACAATTTCGTTCGGGTTACGACATCACTTTCAGGCACGCTTACATTTAACAGACTGACCTGTCGTTTCTTAGGAATCGTGCTTGGCATTCTATAGTTAAGAATTATACACATATTGAACATGCTATACGCATCTATTTCGCGTAATGCTACTAACAATGAATTCTTAAGAAATTACATAAAATCCCGTGGAAATATTTTTACTAATATTTCCTCTGTGTATTAACTAACCATGAAAAGAAAAATTTTTGTTTCTTCAATGTTCCAGTAATATTTTTTATTTTTATTTGAAAAAATTCTCGGTTCCTTTTATACGTATGAATGAACGTCGCAGGTAGAGCAGACATGACGAGGTTGAGAGACTCTCTTCTTACTTTCACATGAACGAGCTTGACCGCAAGTCTTGAAGAGTTCAATGCCAGGGAAGAAATATCTTCTTTCAAGATATGAATTTCGAAAGAAGACATATATATACATACATATACATACATACCTACAAGTATTAACATTAACACGCAAGAGTCGCGTAGGATGACATTGGCCATCGACAGACCTGTTTCTCTTTGACGTACTCATCTTCCTTGTGTATACAACTTAGACCAAGTTAAACTTGACCCGGATATCTTGTCCAGCATTGGATTCACCAGCGGAAAGAATGAAAAAGTGTCTAGGACAGAAAAGAGATGGTTAAATGCAATGAGAGCAGTTACAGAAGAAGATGATGAAGAAGAAGAAGAAGTCAGATGGTGTCCAGTTTCGAGACATTCTAAAGTCGTGAAGAGAATCGTGAAATCTTGATCGAGTTGAACTAAGTGGATCAACTGGATCAACCGGATCGGTCGGTCTTGGTCTGGGCCTTACGCGTTTCTATGTTTAGGGTATTTGAAACTTTTTATCTGCTGCTTCTAAATTGTTCTAATGCTTCTTACGGCGTGAGTTACTCCCACGTGAACTTATTTAATGATTCATCCTTGGAATTAGCCGAGAAAATATTGTGCTTTAATAAATGGATACACTTTCACCGTCGCCGGACAAGGTCTAGGACGGGCCGAGGATAGAAGATGTGGATTTACTAACTTTCACGTGAGTTCACGTCGACTTACGCATCCTTATGTGCAGCATCCTTGTGGCTTCCGATATTTTCATTACTTTCTTTGAATGATAGATTCTTTGGATTACGTTACTCGTAATTGAGGTTTTTATTTGTTGGGTATTACGCGTATGATCTTGCGTTACGTAGTGTTGCTAGTTCAATTACCTAATATAATAGTGTTGTCGTTTGTTGTATGTTACTGTAGTACTGTATATTCCTGAATGGGCCATTAGCGAAGTAATTTTTCTTTGAATAAATTTTAATATTTCAGGTATGCATATATTATTCAAACTTGATTTACATGCATTTTTGAACTGGTGAGCGTTATTATTTAGGATGTTATTATTTAAATACGGGACAATGTGTCTGATTTACGTAGCTATCAGCTTGCACATGTAGTCTTTTTTTTTCAAGAAAATACCGATGTTTCGAGGATAGACGGAGAAATAATGAAATATGTCGAGATTTGTGATAAAAAATTTTTGCGAGTCAAATATTAACCTCAAAGTATGTCACGTCGGTCGCATTAAAGCAATGTTGATTTCTTATAACTCAATTTCCTTTTTAATAGTGCCGAAATATTATTAGAAAGCTACTTATATATGTCAAATGAATAAAAAATATTTAATGAATACATATATAATACAGGCAAATATAAGAATATGTATTAAGGCAGTAAGTACTCACTATAACAAAAATCCTGTTATTAAGGGAACCTAAATAAAAATGATTGTTTGCACCTTTAAAATCATAGTCGTATGAATCTTTAATGCTTTGTAAGATACAGGATATGTGATAATTAAAAATTTTTTTATCATCCTATGTTATGCCGTTTACCGAAGATAAATATATCAGGCGTTCCCGTGCGTTCCACGCAGTCACGTCTGTGCCACGTGAATTTGACATACTCAAACATCCATGCATCATTGAAGATACTGCCACCTGCGAGTTGAAGCAGCTATTACTTCGTTAACCCGATTAAACTCTGCTTTTAGGAATAATTAGAGCGAGAGTCAATGCTCTGGAGTGGGAACCATTACCAAGCACTGATCGACCTTCATCCCAACTGCAGGGCATTGTTGAGGATCACTGTAAAACTTGTAATTAAAAACTTCATTGGTCAAAATCTTTGCCTTTGTTTTTTCTTAATTATAATGTTTTTGATAATTTTAAATTGTCATCATTATTTTTTTTTAAGATTTTTGCCTCGAGCCCTCAGCCCAGTTCACACCATCTCCTCCTTAATCTTTTTACCCCATACTACCACTTATAAAAAGGTTTAGCACAATAAATCAGTCTACTTAGGTAACTGGCTCACAGTCATTCTTTGCCGTGCGCGAAAATCCGTCAAGTTTATCTAGTCATAAAAAGTGAATAATTAGTCCACGTCTAAAAATACGCGTAGTTAAAAAATAATCCTAAGACTCTAGCGAAGAGTTGAATGGGATAAGGGTGAAGGAAGGTAGGACGGGAAGAGTTATGACGCATAATTCAAATTTGAAAGTTTCTCAGTGTAATAAATAAGAACTTACGTTTTACATTGTTCATTTATTGTTATTTTGTTTAGTTATTAATATTCCTAGCATTGACATTTCACACTATAGATCTGAAGGTAAAATTTTATTTCATGATAATGCATGTGCTGCCATCTCTGAAATATTTTGAGAAGCCTCTCATTATTATTACAGCATTGATAAATTCAAGGTGATTCAAGATCTCTAATCACAATCTTGAACTTCCAATTGTGTAAATTTGGATATTAGGTAATTTTTTTCTTTTATGACACAAATCGAAACTTCAACGTAGATTCTCATCGATTCAACTTCAAATACATACCAACACTAAATCAATATGTTCCATTAGAGCTTATCAACAGACCGGATTCCGTTGTGTAAATATAACATATGTGCCGGCAATGAATTGATTTGTGCTATAAAAGAAAAAAACCTTGAGTTGCTAACTGCGCTTTGGGAAAGAAAAAACTTTGTAAAAATCTTCTATTTATGATTTTCGTGATTGAAATTGAAAAGTTATCATCCAAGCTCCACATTCTACAATAAAAATATGATAAAAATATCATTTATTCATAAAAACGTCTCTCAGAGAAATTCATATATCCTCCGGAAAGTTGGCAGATTTTGGTTCAGAATTGACAATTGACAGAGTGCGTTGCAGGTGCAGATATGTCGGAATGCTTCTGTTTCTTCTTCTTTTGTTTTCCTTTAAATTACACAACCAGTTTTCGCCGTTTATCCAATCATTAGATGTCAATGCTTAAATAGGAGGCGACAAACACTCTGATGATCCTATTGATGTTCTCCGTGGTAACCAAATCTATATTACTTCTATTATCGCCCGATTCGTGCCAGAACGATGGAAACGGGTATGGTATAAGATGTAAGATCGGTACGTCTGCAAAGGAAAAATGCAACATGAAAATGAGATAAAGATTACTACGTCACTAAAAAAATAACTGTTTATGAGAAAAGAGCGTGGACTTTATAAATAAAATCGTACTTCTTCTCATAAATGGAATATGATCGTCTTCTATATGTGCCTGGAAGGAATAAGGCTGGAAGTATCTCTGCTGAGGTTTTCCGTAAGAGTAGTCGTCTAATTGTTTCAATCGCGCCAGAGTGTTCTCAGCATCTACCAAGACTTTATACCACCTCTGAGTATTCTCAAAATAATTGTAGAACGTGGGATCAGGTGCTCCGATTAGATCCAAAAGTAATAGCATGTCCTGAGGGAGAAGGTACAAATTTGAATGAATTCCTAATGGGTCGCCATCTATGAAATGTAAAGCGAACTACAATCTCCGTAGAATAATTTTTTCATCTCATGAACCGACTATGAGATCTAATGTTTGACCTTGATCGCTACTTTTTATTTCATCGATTTGCTTGTTTCCAGTATGTATTTATCTACCATTTTATCCAGTTCCCTGATGTCATTTTCGCGACTATCTTTCGATCGTGTCATATACCACTTTTTGGCAAGATGTCGGGCACCGTAAATTGAGTCCTTGGGGCCCCACGACTGGAAAGCTTCTTCACCGTCAAAGAATATAAACATGAGGCTTACGTCTTGCTAAAGAAAGAAATAAATAGTAGTACCGTTATAAAAATCTTTCGTTGCCGACATCACATTATACGGTCGAAACCTTTTTTATCTTGTCTAGTTGCTGCTTCATGACTTTCGCAAGGTTAATGAGCTGTGCGCAGGGTACAGCGCTGTCCGTTGCCCCGATGAAACTTTCTTCTCTGGTATATTTCGAGTCATAGTGACAAGCCAATGCCAAATATCGTCTAGCATTTGGATTGTGTGTGGCTATAATATTTTCAAAATGTAGTATACCAAAATTCGGTGTTTTCTCGTCAAATGGATCAGACTCCACTTCCCATCCCAGATCCTTCATTGATTTTTTGATGTACTGTCATAAGAAAACGATACGATACAGTCACGATAAAGAAATATTATATTAATAGAACATTTGCAATAACACGCATCACTCATTTCCTACCGGGCTCAGGGAAATACTAGTAATGAGGACCAGCCTTATGGAACTTTGTATCTTACCTCTACAGCGTACAGTGCACAGATACAAAGTAAATATATGCTACATTTAGCATACAAGTTCAGCTGGCAGTTTAAAAGCCGTATAGTTTCTTTCAGACACAGAGTATACGGGGACTGGCCCTCTCTACTAAACCTCCTGAGTGCCGTCGATGACATTTGCGAAAATATTGCACAATAAAATCACAAGCAGGGAATTCCCAGTAATGTGACGTACATTATAGTAAACAATTTTACATACATTCTTTACATCAGTATGGCCTGGTGTACCAACTACTCTTGGTATGCAAATATTATCAAGAATTTCGTTCATATGAGCCATGTCCGTCATTTCCGAGAGCACCAGAACTTGTTGATCCGTCAGTTCCTTTGAAGTATGAAAATGCTACAAGAGCAATTTGAGAATTAAATCAATAAATAAAAATGAGACACAATCTTAAATGTAAAATACATATCACAGTTGCCTTTCCCACTCATTCACATAACTTAAACACAGCAGCACTACTGCATTGACATTAATGTCAATAAGTGGGAAATTGAAAGTAATACATGAGCATTACGAGCATATGTCAATACTATTGCCGCTGGGTATAATTGTCCAACAATTTTTTTCAGACGATAAATAAAAACCTTTCCCGCTCGAGGTACAAAAAAGAAAAAGAAATTTCCCACCGGATAATGCCGCCTAAGGATACGCCGACTGAATGTGTCATAGACGAATGTCAATAATCAAACTGAGCAACAATGGGTGACAACTATTACCGATTAGTCCCTCACGTACTTTCTCGCTACGAAATGGCACATCCCGGATGACATTTTCAAGCGCTTGAGATCCCGCAAAATATGTCAAGAGACATGTAAGAATTAGCGTAGCTCCTCGCATGATCCTGCTCTCAGGGACGTCACTTCAACACTGAACATTGTGAAAGTATCACGTTGTGGTAGGTATGCTCGGTACGCTCCGAACGTAATGCAGCCATTTTTCTCTCGTTAGTTCGTAGAGTGTAACGCTAGATGGCGGCACTGTAAACATGCGCATGTGGCACTACTATTAATTATCCTTATATTTAACGAGATAAGGTATGTACGTATAAAATAAGAGAGACGACAAAATCTTCAAGGTCTTTTAATATATATGTAAGAAAATTTATACATTTTCTTCTCGTCGCTTTCGCTTATTGTTAGATCCTGACAGTCATATTGCGACAGGGACGTATTGTCGTTGTTGCAGCTGTTGCCGCCTGTTGATTGCATCGCATAGAACACATATCCACGTATCAAAAATACCGCATAAGGTTATTAATGAGATGATAAGAGTTGATGTATGATTAGAGCGAGATTCTTCATGACGGATGACTGGAAGGTAGCCCACCAAACACAATATTACACGTACGTACACGTTAATTGCATGTGCCAGTTATACAAATGAAGGACACGTTCGAATGAATGTGTGCGTTACACGTAATATTACATTTTCATGGGAGTAACTGACGACAAAATTATTAATTGTGTAATAGATGATCGATGATAACGTGAGATATTTCTATCAACGCATCCCACTATCGAGGTACAATCCGTCTCATATGCTACACACAAAAGTTACATTGTCCCTTGTACGATAATTATTAGCACGATACAAAAAAAAAATAAGATAGAAGAGATGAAATATTAGATTATACGTTAAAAAAATGTGTATAAAATTAAATCTCGTCGCAATATCGAACGAGTATATAAATATTGCATTTTATTAAAAAAAATTTTCTCGCCACCTCCTTTTCATTCTATTGTCTTTCTTTTTTTGAGCAGCCGCCTCCACGCGGACAATATTTATATATAAAATAATTCGATGTACGCTTTTTCGTTCCAATCTCACGTTGTTTTCCAAAACAAAAAGAAAATACACACGCACACAATTATTAACAAGACCCAAACTAGGCCACACTCTACGGTGGCGACACTATGCACAAGAGGTCGCCGCGATTACATCACTGTCCGGAAGTCCTCCAGGTTTCCCGTATCGCGCAAAGTTTCAGTCACAACAAAGAGACACAGAAGTATAATAAGAATAACAACAACAATAATAATAAAAGTACAACAAGGATAAATAACACATGTGAGCCAATTGTTTAATAATTTTTGATAATTCCGCTGACGAGTTTTTTAGGAATCCGCAAGAAACTGTGTGACTGCACAGGGACTGGCGTCGAGTGGGCATGATTTGGGCCTTGATATTCGAGTAACCGGGATAACTCGAACCCGTCAGCCATCCTGCATCTGTCCTTCATCTATCGGTACAAGTATTCGTTGTGTCGTAAGTGAATAAACACCATTAGCATTTATTCTCTTGTTCCATAATATACTCATATATTTCCATGAATGATTTTGCTTCCTTCGCGCAACGAGCTTTTCTCCTTTATATTCTTTTACTCCTGGGAGGACTTCCTGGTCTGATTTCTGATGCTAGTTGACTTCCGGTCTCGCTCGTACTTCCTTGATTACTTCCTCTGTTCCTTCTCACGTGCGTTATAAGCGCACAATCAGTAATTGTATGGCCCGTATTGAGAGCCATGATAATACGGTCCCGGATAAGCTGCAGGTGCTGGATAACTGGCATACGCGTACTGCTGCTTCTGCGGGTACACTGTAATGTAGAAAAAAAAAACCATGCAAGTAACCATATTTGCAAGACTCGTTATTACTGTAGGAAATGATTCCTTTGCTTAAAGGCTAACTTATATTTTGAATGATTTCGGGAGAATTTTAACCCGATTGTTTTCAGATAGCTAAGCACCACGATAATGTAATTTATTCCCTTCCGAGTGAATGGGTCTTCGAGGAAAATGGGGGCGTGCGCGTGTAATTGAATTGAGTATGCCGTCGACGTCGGCAGAATAATAAATTGCTATTCACGGGCAAATTGTTTTTTCAACGAAGATCACGTGCCACCTGTCATTTAGCATTAGTTTTAACGACACTTGATTGGGATATATTTTCTCTATGAATATACGGATAATACGTGCTTTCGTATATAAATAGGATATCGCGCGTGTATACATATTGTTATTATGAATTATGATAATAATAAAGCGAAGTGGAATCGATCGGTACGAGCTAAAGACGATCTAGAAAGTTCAACTGTTGAGTTAGAGCATGACAAAATGACTTCAATTCGCGGAATAAACAGAGCGTGCTGTAAAAAAAAGTAAAAGCTAGGCGCATACAGTCGCGGTCGCCATATTTCAATTATCCATTTCTAATATTTATCTGCGCTCTACCTTTTGGTCCATCACGAGAAACGATTAGCAACGGTTTATAAAACACACGGAGCCTCGATATTCTATTATGTACATGGATCAATATTCTGGTATACAGCGAATAATGTGAGACTGAGTTCTAATAATTTATATGACGTAGTAGTAATAGCCTTGACGGTTAAGGGTTGTTGTTAAGTAAGCCGTATTATTTAAATCTTGTCCCTGAATCCAATTTCCATTTCTCTTAATATTCTACACATTTTTCTTTCTCTCAATTATACGTTCATTCGTACACTCTCTCTCTCTGTATTATTGCTCTGATAACCTTCAAAAATTCCTATACGTTTACAGACCGACCCTATTAACTTTATCGTATGAAACGGTACCAACTGCAGACTGTTACTCTATGAGTAACTATACTTCATACAATTTCACTTAACTGTACTACGGTACGAAATTGCAGAAATTCCAAAATAAATTTTCACACACGAAAAATGACGTCTTATCGAACATGTACGATTTCATACGATAGCCATCAACCCATTCGACTGAACGCACTAGCGAAACAGTACGGTGAACTAAAAAAAATATAGTTAGTAAAAGCCCCCAAATAAAAATAAAAAAAAAGGAAGTAATGACGATACAAGGAGAAACCCCAAAAAAACTGTTAAATATTAAATAAAATACCAGGCATGAGGTACTGCATGTTCATAGCCTCCTCGCGCATTCTTTCGCCCCTCAAGCAAATGGCCGCGGCGCTAAACAATATAGCGCTGACGAGTGACCAACCGACGCCGACCCAAGCCACCACGTACGACCAGTCGTACGAGATTAGCGAGTTGTCCTTCAGGACCTAGATAACGGTTGGTTAAGGATCCGTGGGAAGCAGTTGTAGTGTGGCAGAGGGACGAACGCCAGGAAGAGGAAGCACCAGGATTCCGTTCAGGAAGATTTGTGTGAGAGTGGGGGAAAAAAAAAATGGAGCACGTATTAGTCGTGGCGTGTTCGATTCATATGATCACCTGGCATGATGTATTGCACGTTTTGAGCTTGCTCTCGTGCCCGCTCCTTCCTTAGGCAGGACGCTGCGATGAGAAAAAGCGTCATAGTGCCGAGGCACGTGGCTACGCCGAGCCAGGCCAAATAAAACGACCAGTCGTACCACTGAGCTGCATTGTCCTTAAGTACCTGTGGGCATTTTATTCGCGTTTTTGCTTTCAAAATATGTTCGACAGAGAGTCCCAGGTACTTCCCAGATTGGTGATACTCCAGTATCGGACGGTGATGCTAAATTGTATTCAATGACTGTTACAAATATATTCAATCGTTAAAATGCGTCAAGCTTCCGAACGCCGCCGTCACGCGTCGCTGCTGTCGACTCTTTTTTTTTTCTTTTCCCATGTCACTAATGCTTAAGTATTATGAGTTTGTATATTTGATAAATGATATATAAGCTTATCCGATAGTATTTTACTCACGTTGCTCCATTGTTGATAATATTCTTCGCCCACGAGCTTCTCCTTCTCGTAATACTCGACGCCATGCCACAGTCCCATGCCACCGGCACTAAGCAGACCTAACGAACGAGTGGGAAGATTATTACTACGATCATGTCTTTCGCTAATGATAATTACACTGTGAACTGCAAATAGACAAACTAATGTGTTTATGGTATATATAATAGAAGTCTATATGTACAGGCTAAGAGCATCAGAATTGCTGTAGCAGTGATGTTTCCAGGTGAACGTCGCCAGCAGCCGACAACACCGGTCCAGAAGGCAGAGAATATCGCCAGGAAACCAACCATGAAGAGAGCGATGACGGAACGTCCCATATCTATAAGAAACAATTATTTAATCAATGACCGATCATTGTTTAGACGGAATGTCGTAAAAATAATAAAGACGAATTTTTATACGTACGTAATCGCGCCATTGCGTCATCGGAGAAGCCTCTCGTTTGATTTTCCTCATCGGGAATGAAATAATCGATGTTCATGCAATGAGTTTCCACGGGGCTGAGGTAAGTTTCCACTATAAAGAATTGTTAAAATAATCAATCACAGAGCCTTCGATTGACAATCCCGCTATTATGAAAGTGACCATATGTAAAAGACTATAGGTGAAAAGAAAAATTAAAAAAGAAAAGTTCAATTGTTCGAACCAAGCAATTGGTGACCTGTGACCTTAATGTCTAATTAATTTTCAAGTAAATCATGTCATTTTCAGATTTATGTATCGACATTTTTCATTCAGTTTCTCGTCAGGAATTTACCCTTTCCAGCATATCTGGATAGTATAATACACCCCATACATATATACTCTTTGAATATATATGTATATACGTCGAAATGCACCTGACCCAGAATGCAATATACGCTATCACTGAGCGCACAAACACACAGAGTCTCGCATGTGTTCAGGTGCATAAATACGTGAAGACTGAATGTATTTGTATGTAGCGACCCGGTCCAACGGTACTTTTTTCAATCGCAACGAGCGACAAAAATTCTTGCACGTTTCCATGAAACTTCATGATGGTATCCATCACCAAACCACATATGATTTACTGCCGTATGAATAATCGTCATCCGTCATAAGTTAAATTTCCAGGGGCCACCGTCTGATGGTTTAAAATGTACAAGAGTCACCTAGATTGGAAGCCTGATATCATACGACAATTGTGTCCACGTGCACAATGGTGCAGGTGAAAAAATAAAAATGTCATAAATAACTTGATATGCAAATACATTAAGATATTTTTAATTGTAAAAACACTTCAGACTAATCGCACCTAGTGGATATAACGATAAAGTGGAAAAAAATAAATTGATAAAAAAGAAGAAGAAAAAAAGGTATAAATATTTTCCAAGAAAGGAAAGAGACACAAAAGATATACCGGGTGGTACCGTTGCTTTAAAAATGTCCAAGATACCAAGGTGGCTTCCTTCTCTCGCCACTTCTAGCGAGTACAGTTACACGCGAGTCAACGATCTTATATACCGAGCTATCATCCTGTCCACCTTGTACTTCACTATCGTCCTATAACATATCCTCTAGGTTTAACACGTCGCGAGATATAAATTAACGGAATACCATACACTGATGAAGGAGCAATCATATAACAGGATTATTCAATATCCTTTGACGATCTCGAAGAACTTTTATTTTAATTATTACGACCGCGCCAGACTTGCGAAAGACTTTCTTTCTGCGAATGGGGGTCAGTCCGATCACGTTCCGTAGGGACGAATCGAAATGATTGCTCGACCGGAAACTACGTGCTCCGGAAGCTCACAGTTGATTCTTTAAACGGATATGGCGCTTCTCGGTCAGACAACGGTAAATATACAGGCTCTGATTTTTCGTTATGAATAATAACATCGTTAAGGTAACCACTGTGTTAATTTAAATTAAAGATTATCATTTGCTATGAAAATATGCCGTTCAGTATGATGTAGCCAAATCCTTCAGCGAAATTTTATTATTGTCGACCGTCGACTTACAGAGGCGTACGGATTTCAAATAGTCAAAATTGCACTATATATATATATACTTCATATGTTAAAACAGCTCCATTTCTTTTTGACATATTTCAACTTGTAGATGGTAAAAGTGGACGAATGTTATTTAAACAATGTGTCATGTGGAAATTAAAAATTCACGAATCTCTGTCCTTCCACTTCCGTCAAACAAATTACCTTGCACAGGAAGTATGTTTGTTAACGAACGATATACAAGGTATTGATAAATATAGAAATACTGTTATTATGACGGCGCTCATGCCTACTTAAGTACGAAGAACAGAAAACATCGTCCGTGTCTTAGGTCGCAGGGAAAATAATGTTGAAAAGTATAAAGCGTCGATCCAACGATGGAATCGATCGAGGCAATTATCACTGGCACCGGAAATGCATTTTCCGATGTGTCATGACGTCGAGGAACAATGCCTCATGATATCGTTGGAATTTAAGTCGTGTCGCATATCGTTTAACAGTCCCGTTTTGTGGCTCTAGTGGTCAACGCTAATGTACAGCTTTACGTGCATATTGAAAGAGGACTCCAATGAAGTTTCTAGTAGCTAAGATTCAGGTTAAACTTCTAACCTATTACGTGAATGAGAAGCGATAGAATCGCAGCGATAATTCCGCATAGAAAGTAGCCAAAGGTGTCCGGGTTCAGAAGCCGTGTCTTCGCGCGATGTAAACACGCGAGAAGTAGTCGCCAGTCATTAGAAATATATTAAAGGAAGAAAAAGAAACGTGATAATTTTAATAAGCAAAAGATCGTTGGACCGTTAAGAAATGGCGGGAATTTCAAAAGAGGAAGAGAATTTAATCTACCATCGTAAATAAGAGTAATTTAATCTTACCAGTAGGTGGTCGTTCTTTCGGGTAACATATCCTGAAGAGTCCCTGAGTTCTCGTGTAATAATAATATTTAGTGTTCATCTGCTCGACGAGATGGCTCTGCTCGGCATGCTTAGCGGCATATTGCTAAAGACAGATAAAAATGAAGTGGCATTACTAGAAAAATTCGTCGAGTCGCACTGCCATTAAAGTCACGGAGAAAAAATAATACACCCAAGTATAGTCATTTCATAGATTTAATATAACAATTGTAGAAAGTATCAATTCGCAAGATCGATGCCTTTCTTTAACTCGTCCCGGCAGTCTCTGTAACTCAGATTCTTTTATCTCATTCTAGCTGCTGGCTCTCTGCTGCTATTTCATCTCCCGTAGCAAGTAATAAGGTACGCATATATAGGGTACCCGTTAAAACCTCCTAGAGAGCGTTTACTCGAGCGTGTCAGGATAGTTCCGCTCACGGAGCTCCGGACGTCGTTAAGCATGGACGTGAAATTAGATATAATTACACCATTCGAACGATACTATCTAGTTTCTATCTGAATTCAACCTACGAATTATATCGGTACGTACATAATACTTGTATACAAAGTATATACTTGTGTAAATATATATTTATATATATATATATTTAGCGTGCGCGATAAATGGCAAAGTGAGTGTTCGAGTTGGAGTCGAAAAACATAAAATACAATTATTTGTCATAACAACTTAGCGATATTCAATTGTCATTTCTATTATAAGAAAGTACGCGGACGAGTGAGTCCTTCATAACGCGATTCTCCTTGGATGAAATTGCGACACGTTGCAAGTAGTTAAACGTAGATACAGCAATTGCGTAGGTGGTGTGGAAAGACCTATGAAAAGAAAGGGCGAAAGAAAAAATAGAAAGAATAAGAAAAACGTGAAACAAAAGAAAAAGTACGACAAGATATATATACAAAGAGAAACGAATACGCGTTACTTGAATCAGTGGGCCGTGGAATGTTATTCATTCTCATATTCCGATATTCTCATAGTCCCGTGGGCAGAATGGAATTCATCGCGTTTATTTAATGACTAGAGACTATTTTTATTTACTTTTTGTTTGGCATTTTCCCACTACTCGTACAGAATTCTCTTAGGACATGCATCTGCCAAGAGCTACACAGCCAACGATATTGCACTCATGGGACTTTTCTTTTATTCATTTAGTTTTCATTTTTCCAACCTTTTCTTTTCTCCCTTCTTAATTACAAGTAAAGACAGTTTCTCGTTCGGTGCTGCTTTCACATTGAGTTTCGCCATTGCTGAGAATCGCAGTTGGTACCCTGATGCAGTCACTTTTTTTCTAATAATAAATGTGAACGGTAAGAAAATATTTGCTTTTGAAAATTTCATAATATACATAGCCAAGCCACGAAATTTCTCATCGGTACCTCTTTGCTGCATACGGTTGTATTTCTCTACGTACACATTACTCTCATACTAGGATCCTGTATGATACTGAACCAACTACAAAAATGTTCATCTACACACCAAACTCTGACTTGAATACAAATAAGCTTTTAATATCACAGGTTAAGCTGTAATTTTCACACGTTCACGCATACCTGTACCATAGAGCTACTGGGTATGTGTACGTACACCAACTAGACGCATATGGTAGTTTGATATTGCACGTGTGTGCGAACTGCTTCTAATCGCGTACGTATATCCTAAGCGGTAATGTGTATAGGCAGGGAGGAAAGATAACTGTATATACGATTTCTTGCAGCGGCACGAAGAACAAACTCTGTGCATAGCATGGGAAAAATGATTATGGTAGCGTTGGTTGGCGCGTTGATGGCTGCGGTCGCAATGAGAGATCAAGGGAAAGGAGGATTCTTCTCGTTTCTATGCTTGAATGCTTGGGCGCTCTTCGCTTCTGAGCAACCATTATGGAACGAAAGGATAGGGCTTATACCTGTGGAACGTCATTACGAGGAATGTATTTTATATGTTAAATAGATAATTGCTATATGAACGGGTATCTGTAGTTTTTGAAGTCACCTTATTACATGCGTTGTACAATTTGAATGACGAATTTATGCAAGCTTTGTTTTATTTTTAATGTACCCGCTTGAAACATTAGCCTGCGAAATTATTGAGTGTCGATTACTGGCACACGTGTCGTCTTGTAATTTGAATAGTATTAGATATAAATAAAGGATATTTCGAGGTGAGAACAAAATCAAATGAGAGAACGTCATGAGTCAATGTGCGCGAAATGGGTGCGGCTTGGAATGTCGATCTCATCGACCAAGTGAGCGAGCAAATCAACGAGCGAGTGGTCGTGCTAAAAGGTATTTGCAGAGTTTTAGGATCATGCTTATCCTTACGGGACGATGAAAAAATTGTTAGAAAATATATACAGGTAGTTTGTTCTTGTTTTACGAGGGTTTATTCGAACCGCGGACGGATACGTAGCGATTAAAACAAGGAGGGAAAGAAAGAAACATGGCCGCCGTAAGCAGGATGCAACAAGTCGCTATTACAAGGAGCACACTGTCTGAGAATTTTTGGAAATTACTCAAGGCTTTCGAATGTGAAATTTACTGTGCTATGTGTATGTGTTTGTATGTGTATATATGCTAATGTATACTAACTTGTATTTGAGCACGCTTGACCTCCGTGTAGAGCCAATTGTCCGTGGAGAAGGCTATAGCCAGGAGAGCCGTAGCGATTATCCCGGTTATCGTGGCGAGCGAGAGAGTTACCGCTGAGCAAGGCATCTTGGATGTTTTATCACCGTTTGATACTTCTTGTTTAATTGAAATTACTAACGGGCACTAGATACGGCACTGGCACTCAACGCGAACGACGATGAACAACGACAAAGGACGAACTTGTGGAGTCGGAATTTTTAAAAGGTTATGTATTGAAATACTAAGCACAAGGGGGTTATACTTCACGAGTAAATTTACAATGCACTCTGATATGGATGTTTGAAGATATAAATATATTCGTATAAATTGACTTGTAGCAATAAGGACCAATCACCTTTTACGTTGATTCGATGAGGGTCTAATTAACACTAGTCAGTCTTAATGAATGCGCGCACGCTTCTGGCAACACACAAAATCATCTCTCTCATATATTGCACAGCATTATTGGCCAAGGGAGAACAGTAAGATGGCTATAACGGCAATAACAAGAAAGAGTAACACAGGGAGATTCGACAGATACTCGTATTCTTTTATTTGAGTAGTTTGTACGTTAGTTAATCTTTTAGTGTAATTCGTACCCGGGTACGCAGGTACGCAGGCCACGGAGTAAAAGCCAGAACTCGACTTCGCGTAGAATGGAACACAAGCCGTAAGAAAACCTGAAGGGAACAGGAGGAGGTAATACAACACAGGTGGGGATGGATAGCCCCAGGACAGGTATATTACCTACGTTTTACCTGCAAGGGTTCTCAACGTGATGGCTAGGAGTTTCTCTGATGTTTATAAAGAGAGATGTGCAAGTACGTGGAAGAATATTAAATATCGTTAAACATTTTTCTCCTTTGTTTTAAAATATTTAACGCAGTTATGAATTACGGAATTTATAAATACACAGATGATCTATGGGCATTTTGTTGAAGCAAAGGAGGTTGAAAATTTATAAAATTCATATGTCGTCTTCCGGTTGGATAGGATGAGAACATTCTTTTACAGGTCCGTCGAGGTACCTGCTGGCCGTATTATTCTTTGTCTTTTTGGTATCATCTCGTCCTTGTCAAAGTTAGTCTTTCACTACCAGCCAGAAACACCAGCACTACCACCAGTGACCAGGGTGCATCAGCACTATAATACCAGCTGCAACGGAAGAACCTACACCATTTATCGCCATCTTGCCAGTTCATACTCGAGATAACATTCGTGTTCCATGGATGGCGATGGTAGCGATGGTGGTTTAGTGGGAAAATTCTGGAATTCTTGGAATTCTCAGAGAGGCCATATCTGGAGGAAGAGAATGCCACAGCAGGTCGTGTCTAACAGAATACTAAGACGTGTCTCGAAATTCAAATTCAAGATTTTCCCTAGATATTGTCGGATGTGTCTTTCCTTGTATATTGTCGGATTCTTATTGTTAGAGGAACGCTAAGAATTGTTTCTATCTATTCAACAAGAATTTCAAACTTATTCTAACTATGTAACAATGACAGCTGGCCCCTTTCATTGGTTCGGTTGTTTTATATTTGATACCGCCATCTTGGCTACATTGCACATAGGCTATAACAGCAAAGTAACAATATGATGCTTTATCTCTATTATTACTGGCATTCATTCTAATTCGCACGATTTGACAACATTCGTTTTGTTCGTCCATTGTTTAAAAAATTTGCGAATAATCGAAACGTGAGAAAAAGTCACTTAGATGTATCGTTCTTCTTTCAACTGACTGTGGAAATAATACGGCGTCCCCGCCACTTTCACACGTTCAAAATGAAATCCTATTTTTTTTTTTCATATTTTACTCCACTCTCCCTTCCTTTCTCACTGCTCCGTTCCCTTACTATCTCCACAGTACCCTCATGACAGAGTAATAGTTGCCTTTCTTTCTCGTGACAGACGCTTACTCGGAGGTTCTTGAAAATTTATGACTGTCGCCTACATTAGCTACTCTCTATTTAACAAGAACGTGAAGACTTGCGTTTGCCAAGTGCACGTCTAGAAAATAAATAAAAAGAAGGAACGGGAGAAAGAAATTCTGCAATCACAGAAAACTGCATTTACATTTGATGCACGAATTGGAAATCCTGGGAGTAATGATTTCGTATTTGCTCGAGAAACGGAAAACGAGGTCATCGTTTGTGACCCTTGACACTTTGACACGGACGATTTCAAGTTTGGCTCACTTTCCAAGTAACAGGTGTGTTGGCGTCATATTTAAGGGTAATTTACAGGAATAATATATTGCAGAGAAATTATAAGTTCAACGAATTGTGATGTAACTTCTTAATGTTTAGTATCTTTTTTCTATTGAAGACTAAATGCACTTTATATGCATCAGGGAGAAACTATAATTGAAAGTTTCTATAAGCGTAACGGTGTTTCACGACCTCGACATTCTGTATGGCGTGCATTAGACCAAATTTTCGTCACACGCAACTGAGTTAGACTATTTGTCATACCAATTAACGGGTTCCATTGCTTTGGACACAATTGGTTCGATACCGTATTATTTATAAAGAAGCACCTTGATACGTGCTGATATTATGGCTATATATGTAAGTATAAATGCCTCTATATAAGATGTGAGATGTTTGCAATCATGACAAATCAGAACTGATAAATTAATATGATATTAAAAAATTAGTATGATATCCTAGTTATCTTATTTACATATATATTTTTTAATAACGAATAACGTGACATGCGTTTATCAAGTACAAAATAAAAAGACGCGTCTCTCATTTGCGTTAATTAAAATTTACAATAGATGGATCGTACTCTGTTCCCTTAAAAGGTGATCCTTCAGCATTCCAGGCCTTTTTAAAAATCTTTTCCATTTTCTGAAATAAAATGTTTTAAATAATAAGTAAGTAGAAGTATATACTTATAGCCTTATAAGTACTTTGATGTTGATGTAAAAGTGGATAATAACCATTTGTTCACTAGTAGGCTTTCCAAGAAGTTTCTGTTGGTGATTCCACATCAGCTCTTGAACTTTCATTTGATCCCTGGAGCATAATTCATCCAAATTTCTTGAACAATTTATTTTATTCAGTTCGATGTTAGGTTCTCCAATTATCAGGGCTTGCCACCACCTCTCTTCACACTTCTCTAAGTGTATCTGTAAATAATGATGCTGTTAAATAGCCAAATTCACAGTTCTAATGAAACTATTCCCTACTGATCCAGTGCTCTACATACAGCAATATGTTCACCAGGCACCAAGCTCCAGACAGACTCATCCTTTTTTGTTTTAAAGCACAATTCACCCCTAAAAAGTATCATCCATTCCTTAGCAACGTTACAAGTCAAAGCTGGATGAGGAGTCAAGTCAACGTTATTCGTATGTTCCAGAAAATGTTTCCATGTTTCAATTTTAATTTCATTAGTTGTAATATCTACTCTGAGGTCTTTAGCTTTTTTAACAGCACTGGGTACTTTTATAAGCACATCGAGATCAGATATACTCTGTGACCAACTGTAGTTCTCACGCACAGCTCCGTTGTAACTGTCGGATGGTTGTTGAATAGGTGTATGATCTTTTTGTGGACTTTCATCATATCCAATTTCAATTTCTTCAGATGGTAGAGGAATATCCAGCACCGGAGAAACTGTTGATAAATTTACAGAATCATCTTCATTTTTTCTGAGGGAATGTTTTTCTTTCCACTTGCACAGAGTTGTCAAAACAAGTTTCTCAATAAGACCTGGAGGAAAGCCGACTTTCTCCTGTGGTCCCGCTTTGACATAAAAATCGGTACTGCAAAAAAGGTATACAATTTATACTATAAGATTGTGATATAATAATCTCCTTGCTGCAATCTATCCAAATTCATAACCATCTGCAGAAAAGTAAATAACTAACAAACGCACTTGACGTCTTTGCCGTAATAAGGAATATCTATATTTCTTTTTATACATATACATTCTTACCATCTACTCAAAAAACCGAAAACAGCATCCAAGAAATTTGTGATGTTCTTTTCCTGACGCAGAATTTCTAGAAAAACCTGATCATGGTTAGTCTCCATTTTCGTAACTGAAGCTCTTTTCGAGTATACAGTTCTTTGAATTTTTTTTCCATAGATAAGGCCATTATTTATCAAAAGACTGGTGTACTTCTCCAAGAACAAATTTTGTCAAAACAAATTATCGACTAATGGTAATATAACTTTTAACATTTTCCTATTCCAGTAGATGGCAGCGAAATTAATTTCGCTTGTATCCCAAAACATTTTTATCGACCTTTTATCCATTAAGATGGTTCGCGCCAAGCGGAACGAATAGAATAGATTAGTACTTATTCACGCGTTAGACATGGACTCGAAACCGTTGTACACGTTGGTCTTTGTGCGTGAAGGGACACGAATATTACTTGGACTAAAGAAACGTGGTTTTGCTGTTAATAAGTGGAATGGGTTTGGTGGTAAATTGGAATTGGGTGAAACAATACGTGAAGCTGCGCTCAGGTGAACATATATAAGTAAAGATAAACTGATGAATGCCCCCAAAATAGGCATATAGCCGATCAAAGAAAGGACGGATAATACAGATATTTTGATTTCATCGATGCTTCCTCAACACAAGAAAAATTGTATTTCCAACTTTCTCTAAAAGCTGTATTTTCCTTTCTGCCATTGGTCAATGTAATTGCGGGAATATTAAAGGCTCTTACACAAAATGTCATTAACTTCTTGAAATTCGTGTTGTTTCATCAGTCACTTAATTGATTAGAATTATTTAGAAATTTAATGGTACTTTAAATGATATAATAGGTTAATGATTACGCTGTATCGTCATTAGATCGTACGCAACGGGGCAATGGCTTCTTCTTAATAACGTAATGCAAATTATATGAGCAATGAAACCGATCAAGCGTAAGTTAAATGAAATAATTCAGCGTCCAATCCGTTTTTATTTTCTACGAAATACAAAGAATGTTAATTAACACTTTTGACGTTATCTATACAATTGTTTAATCAGACATTTTGAGACTTTCAATTTTTATTTAACTCAACAACAACAATATTACAAATACATCCAACAACAATGACTATATCCACTATATATTGTTGAAATCCGGAAATCAATATTTCGATACGATTAACAAACATTCGTATTCGATGAAAAATTTAATATTAGCTATCATTAACATCTACGGTATCAAAACATTAATGACTATAAGAATTTATCTGCATATCATTATTAAGCAACATTAATTAAGTATTATGACTATCCTTAAGCTAAGCCACCACACAACAAGATCATATACTATGTATGTACGGTACTCGTTTTTACCAGTACTTTACATACTCCTTTCTTTCATTTACAATTTATTTGATCTCTCCTCAGTTTGCGATTAACAATGCAATGTAATTGTACCGAAATAATAGACGAATTTCCGAATGTCACTGATTAATTCTTTTGAAATAACTATATTATATGTTGAAATAACTATATATAACTATGTTATACGTCCTATGCCTATCCTAGTATGTATATATGTACATGTATCATTTTGAACTATTTCGAAAAAATATTAGTGAAAGGCAATTAATAAGTTAGCAATGAAAAAACGTAGCCTTAATATTAATTTATTAGGGAGAAAAGTTTTTGTAAAGAAAATAACGAAAACAACCTTTTGCGAAAGTAAACGCCAAAGTAAATTCTTAAACTAATTATCGACGTCATATATGTAAAAGTATGAGTACCTACATGCTAATAATAAGTCACTAATTCCAATATAATCGAGGGAAAATTTATATGACTTTTTTTTACGCAACAGAGAACTAGAAGAAGAATGCGGGTTGATAGCAAAAAATCTTACTTATAATGGACTCCTAAAATATCAAACTGTCGGCGATCCATCAGTGGTGAAAGTCTACGTGTACGTTACCACCGAGTATACTGGTGAAATACAGGAATCCGACGGTAATAATAATTACTAAGAAAAATTAATGACTAACACTAGAATGCCATTGATATAAATAATTAGAATCGTTAAAGAGTATTACGGTGGATATCACGATTTTCAAAATAGTTCAATGTGGACGCAAAGTCAATTAGATGCTTAAGCATCTATCTATTAATATGCAGTGAATAAAATTCAGAATTTAATTCTATCGTTCTTGATTTAACATTCTAGAAATGCAGCCGGAATGGTATGACATCAATAACATACCCTTTGCCAATATGCTACCAGACGATCCATACTGGTTCCCATATATGTTACGTGGTGAACCATTTGAGGGCTACTTCCTGATTGACAAAGATTACAATATTATTGAATATTCGCTGACTCCACTGGGAAAAGCCCTGGACAATACTATTGTGTGACATATATGTAATTTGGATATAGACTATTTTAATTTATAAATATAAGTTTTAATTCAGGATCTATGTGTAAATTTGAATCCTAAGAATTCTTCCTGTTCTTTAATCTAATACTTATACGTAGTAATTATTAGAAAATTATAAGTTTAATTGATTTAAAGAGATCAATAGTTGCACAGTGTTTAAGAGCAGCATCAGTGTTCCAGAGAATTGAATGTCTGGCTCTGTGTAAGACGTTTTAAAATGATCTTATCTGTGTACGATAAATAGTACAACATAATGTATAATATGATCTACTATAAGATATCTCACAGTGTTACGTTTTCATTGCAATAACTTATTATTCCTAATGTTTACGAAATCGTTTCGGAAATTTACGGCTTAGTTATGTATCACTTGACTCCTTTCTCTTGTAGGACTCGCGTATATGTGTCATTGTCACTGGCGGTCAGATTTATTTCCAAACAAGAACAAAATTAGCTATGCGAAAGCGCAGCAGTGCGAGAGATCTTACTGTACATTTTTTTTTAAATAGGATATGACTAAGCACTAGAAAAGTCAGTCTAAGTAAAGTAACAAGCATTAGGCAATTTGGGCGCAATACTAAATCTTGATCCAAGTGGTGAGTTATGATAAATTATAAAAAGTAAAATAGAGCATTCTCACGGATGTACATTATGTGATCCGATACTTGGTGTTCTACGCGGCAAGAAAAGACAAAGGAATAAAAAAAATAAAACTTTCTAAAGCAGCAGCAGCACCTCAGTCGTAAGCATGACGAACTTTTTTTTAACTCTAGAGAGAAACAATTTCGCTCCACTAATCCTAATAAATATACCTATTCATATTTAAAATTAGAAATTTGCAAATTTTTATACGAATTAAATCTAATCAGTAAATTCAATTAATGGACGAATATAAAGTAGTCATTTTCGAGTCCGTTATAATACCTCAAATGAACATACGATGAACTTCACTGATGACTAATGAGTATCATATGGGGCCATCAAGGCTTGCGAGTTCGTATGGGTTTCTAATTTCCAGTCGTTCCTTTGATTATCTCGTTCGCACGAGATAGGGACATCCCACTTGCAATGTCCCTTGAGTCTAACAGCCACTACAAGGTCTAATCACCGAAACAAGTTCTAAGAGCTAATAGCTAAAAGCGATTTTAAAAGGGAGATATTAATAAAGGTTATTGCGTAATAGGCGCCATGATTAACCTGCTGTGTAATTTTAGGCGGCAGACCAGTGTTCCGATCTCCAAAGTAACGTGTACATATTGTGTCTCAGATCTTCGTCTTCAAGACTATCGATGCGGAGGTCAGTATACCTGGAGATGAGACTTCTATAACCCTGACCAACTGTAGCCAAGATGAGTTTCTTCTTGTCGGCAGATTTGAAGGATATAATTTGGCAGACTTTGCCCTCAAAGGGTCTGAAGACGGTAATTGGTCTCAAAGAGTTGCATTCAGCTACCACGATACATCCCCATGTAGTACCAATGTACAATTGATTCATGCAAGTCTCCAGAGCGGTGACTTGACACTTTTCCGTGGTGAGATTCTCCTCAATGGAGATCGATTTAAGACTCTCTGAACAAGGTACCAGCTTAGACATATCAAGCTTGTTGATAATTTGCCTGGTGTCTACATCCCATTGATACACGATGCAGCCAGGATACGTGTATGAAAGTACAGAATTATCAGCACTTAGTAGGTACGTGGCGAAGAGATTTTTACTGGCTGTTTCACCGGAAACGTGCATCGTGCTGGTACTGTCGACCAAGTTACCATCCTTTAAAATGTAAATGGAAATTTTTCCAAAGCTCTGACCTACCCAAAGCTCCAAGAAGCGTCTTTTCTTGTATACAGCTGCCAATGAGTACGCCTTGATGTTTTCAATCAGGTCAACGTTTATCTCCGTCTTTTTCATTTGGGTGAAGGTGTTCGATAGAAGGTAGAGGCGACCACTGTGTAATGCCACTGCAAAATGTTTGATTTGCTCAAGATGTATTAGACCGACAACCTTTGACTCCTTATTATGATCTTTTTCCATGTGAAAGCTGCCAACGCAAGCAAAGTTGCTGCCCAGATAGACATGAATTTGACCAGTATTATCACCTATCCATATGTAACCATCAAGACCACACATTGCATATGGTATTACAGGTGTTTCGATTCGAACATGCTGAAGAAATCCTTTTTGAGTTGTCAGAAGCATATCGACCTCTCCATTATTATGTCCTAGCCAAATCTCATCGCCATTCATATTGTCTTCTAAAGGTCGGGAGGTCATAGTTATTGCTGTAACCTGCGTTCTTTCCGTGAGTAAGGTCACGTCGATCAAGTGCGTGAACTCTGGTGCTGATGCGATCGAGACTATCTGACTGGCTGTGGGTCTATCCTTAGGATTCTGAGACCAACATATCACCATAAGATCAAGTGCGTAACAAGGATGCAAAGTCTCTCTATAGGTCAGAGGTGGTCTGCCACCTTCTAATATACATTCCTTAACAGATTCATGACCTTCAAAAGGTTGACGAAGTGTCACCAGCTCGTAGATGAACATACCGAATGAGAAAGAATCTACTTTCTCGGTATACTCTTCCTCGCCGTTGTATTTGATGATCTCAGGAGCCATGAAGCCTTCGGTACCGCCAAAGCCCTTTGCGCCAGAAGGTAATGTCAATCTGGAGATACCGTAATCAGCTACTTTTACGTGGACTGGATGTTCAGGATGATCTTGGAATGGTACTGGCATTTGCCAGACCAGGACGTTCTCAGACTTGAGATCTCTGTATATAACGTGTTGCTGGTGTAAGTATTCTACGGCTTTGGCTACCTGCAGGATGATGGCCTGAAGTGTAGAAGGATCCAATTTGGCTCCACAACGTCTGTAGTTCTTGAGGGCGTTATCCAGGGCACCTTCTGGAGCTAGGTCAAGGATCAGTGCCAGAGGACTGATAACAATACCGATAAGAGGAACTATATTGGCGTGTCTTAAAGTCAAAAGGATATTCAACTCTTGCCTGGCAGTACAGTAGGCTTTGCAGGCGTACTGAAGTGGATCACGATCCCATTTACTTTGTGCGGCTTTGTATGCCAGAATAGCTGATTGTCTGGAGTTGGGACCTGGTGGTACAGGCTGCAACATCTTCATGGCTACGTCGGTTCTGATGTGACTACCTGGTAGACGACAAGTACCTTTGAAGACAAATCCAAAGGCGCCACGACCAAGCATACGACCTCTCTTAACATCCTCTGGTTTTATCAAATGCCTGGCACCCAGGTCCATAAATATTATATCCGGAGAAACATGAGAAAGTGGTATTTCGGAGTGTTTTGGGCATATGATACTCTTATTACTGTACGCAGATAATATGCATTCCTCAACCATCCATGAGTAGGCCAGTATACCTTCCGAATGGTAATTCGTTCTAGAGATATCTGGATGTCCTTCTAAGGATGGCATTCTGCTCGAAGTAGAGCTGTCGTAACCGACCCCACTATCGCCGTCTGACTTGTAACTATCCTGACTTTGTCTTTCACGATTTAGATAATATTTCTGGATGTCCTCAGCTACGTGTTCTTGATCATTAGAATCGGCATCAGAATCGGAATTACTAAGTAGACATCTTGGACAAGGTATAAGTCTGGTGACTAGAAGTTTGCCTTCTGATGTGTGAACAAAACGTGTGCCCAAAGTTGGATACCAATCTTCGAGGAGGATGTCTATGTGATCCACGATGAGAGCTAGTAGTTGAGGCATACTCTCTGGACGTGGTTCCACGACGATTGCCTGGTATCCCATTGGCTCATCCTCGTCGGCGGAGTCAGACATTATAGGCTGTTTGATAACCAGGGTGTCAACTGGGAACCAGATTTCAAGAATCGCTGAATTTTTCAAATCCACCGTACACCAAATACCATCCTGCTTCAGTTTGAATTTGAATTGCCTGTAATCGTAAGGTGAGTTCTTGAGATTATTGTTAACTTCTTTGAGACGCAAGAGGGTGATACCAGCGTAACGTAGTTCTATACCAGTCTGCCAAAGTACCCACTCAGCATGAGTATCCAGGAGACTGGCAAAAATCCTGTCATCAACAAAGTCCTTGAAAGGCGCCAAGAAAGACATGACGATCTCGACTATGGCATCGTCAGCAAGTATTCTGGTGATGAGTCTAGACCAGAAACCACTTGGAAAGTAGGACATCAGCAGAAGTCTACATACGGAGCAATCCGGCTGTGGTCTCGAAGTGAGGACACATTCAGAATTAGCTCGGTCGGAAGAAGTAGCACTAGGAAATGTGAACATAGGAGATGTGATCTTCTTTGAGCGCACGTGCCAACTCCTGGTCTTGACGGGAATCTTGATCGTCTGATTATTCCTCAGAATGTCTTCTTCCGTTGGTAGTAGAGATGGTATCAACAAGGTTCTATAATCCCATGTCAGGGCAACCTCAAACTTATTCAACAAACTTACAATGTAACCTTGGGTATCTATGCTGGACATGGTGGAAGACTTGAAGACATGCTGAATATCATCCAATTTCATAATTCCTGACCTGGCGAATGGATTGATTTCCCGTATAGTGACTACGTGTGCCAACATATCACAGAGCCACTGTGGATCCAAGAAGTACAAATCTTTTAAGGTAGCATCATCGTAGTGTAAAATGATTCCATTGTCATGAAGGAACAAAGTAGCTTGATGAAGTTCGGCAGGATCCCTAAAGGATCTGTGTAACTTCTGAAGTTCGTTATTCACAGCAGCATAATACTGATCAGCTTTCAAAACTGGATCTGCGCCGGAAAGTTTCCGATCATGTGCAAGTTGTACCACCACATCCTCCAAAGCTAGATAACTAGCTGGAACACGTTGTTCCAAAAGAAGCTCCTTGCTACCTGGTGAACGTAGGCTAAAGACAACGTCATAAATAAGGTTACACAACATCTTTACATTGTGTCTGGTCTTGCAACTAACCTCGATAGTTTCCATGACCTTCGGGAGACCGCACTTCTCAGCGTCCACAACATTGATGAATTTGTCACGTATATATTGCTGAAGTACCTCACTCTGATCAACTGACATGTCATAATGCGTGCCTACGATGATGACTGGTGAATTTGGCGCCCTGCTTTGAATATTCACTAACCATTGAAATATCTCAGAGACGCCCTTGAAACCATCGGTGATCTTCCAGACGACAAGATACAAACTTCTCTTAGACAAAAAATACTGATGAGTTGCATAATATTCTTTCTGGCCACCAAAATCCCAGGTTCTGAAATATACAGATCCATGAGGTGATTGACCTCGGACCTTCTTCTCGTAGAGCCAGTCACCAATGTCTACTCCTACTGTCGAAATGGTTGTACCGCGTGCTGTCTTGGAGTTGATGTTCTTGTTACCCATCCTCTTCGCCCAGTGCTCGGATGCCTTTTTCTTGTTCGGTACTTCGCCTTCTTGCCGCAATTGTTCTAATAGGCTGGTCTTACCGATACCTTGAATACCAACTATCATTAATTTCATTCTAGCATATGGTTTTGCATCTTCCAGCACTGACTTTAGATAGCCGATCACGTCCATAGTTTTGTACTTCTTCGAATCGATCATAGACTTCAATGGTTCTTGTAATCTACAACCTTGAGTATTTAAGTTCCACAGTCGAGATAGCAGCCCCATTTGCGGTGGTAGCTCCGTGATATCAGTATTTCCACTTATGTTAAGCACCGAGAGGTTGTTGAGCTCGTAAATGTTCTGAGGTATATCCCGCAGCTGATTGTTGCTAACATCCAACATACTAACATTAGGGAATAATAGGTATAACTTCGAACCAGTACAAGAGATCTTGGTGTCCTTGTCGATGGACTCTTCCTCAAGATTAGGCATCTCACCATCATCCACAGAAGTTAACTGAATCCTGGTTAACAAATTATTGGCAAGGACCAGCGTTCTTAGGTTCTCCAGTCTCAGGTGACGTCTATGAGTACACACTGACATAAGTACGACATCGCGTAGTGATTGAATAGTTTGCCTATTACTAGGAACTATTGGTGACTGAACATTGGTAGTAGGACAATAGCAAGCAGTAGCAGCCTGCTCCATGGTATCGGCGCCATCATCGACCTGAGGCAAACTGGGCCAACAGGAGATTTGATTGTTCGACAGGTCCAATTGTTTTAGACTAGCTGGATAGGATGTTATGTGGCTCATTGATCTCAGAGAGTTATATGCCATGTTCAACCTGACCAGGCTGACCGCCAGGCACGGTAGCGATACGGGGATGCTGTTGAAAAGATTATGTGCCAAGTTGAGTGAGCTCAAGACAGACCTTGTACCAGGTTCATTCTCTTCGGATAACTTCTCTGAGACCTCGACGGAACCGGTCCACAGGTGAGGTCGTTCCATTTCGATGACTTGGGCGTTAGCGATCTTCGTGAATGATTCGAACTCCACTGAATCATCCCTAGGCATACCAATCTGAGTTTGAGATGTTAGACTACGACTACTTGGACTGTTACTTATTGAATCCTCGCGCTGCGGCTTCCTAGTGATGTTTTGTGATACTTGACTAGGTAGATCACGTAAAAGGTTGAAGGATGCATTCAGTTCCTTTAGTTTGGGTGCCCTCCATAGGTTGTCAGGTAGACACTGAAGCTTATTATTTGACACATCCATGATTTCTAGAGCTGGCAAGTTCATTATGAATTCAGGAAGATATTCGAGACGGTTATCCTGTAGATACATTTCTTCCAAGACAGGACATAGCTTGTCTTTAGGATTTTTGCTTTCTGCTACTAGACTGTCGATCTTATTCTGCGCCATATTTAAATACCTGAGACTTTGAAGAAAGAAAATCATGGACGGCACCGAGGTAATGGAATTATGGGATATGTCGATTCTAGTTATGGCATAAAGAACCAGATCGTTATTTTTGGAGTTGAGTTTCTTATTTACATGAAGCACAGCGTCCACTAGCCACTGCGATCTGATCTGCGAGAGTCTACACTGTTGATCATGCCAGTTGATCATAGTAGGTGTATTAGGAAACAATGCTGAGTAAGTTACATTGCCAAAGTTTGACAGTGCTGAGAAATGAGACGATGTCTGGGTACTTTCTGTCATGGCCTTTTTGTTGATTTTGTACTCAGAATCAGGATGTGCCTTGATTGACAGCAATTTGGCAGTTAGTGTTTCATCTCTATTCTGAGCAGCAATCTTCAGAGCCTTGCATTCGTTATCAATGGCTCCATGTTTCAATAAAAGATCAGCAATTTTGACATCACGATTTTGGCACGCTATTGTCAATACGGTTGAATAGTTCATCTCAGGATCACTTTGGTCATTGGACACTTTGACAGGTAAATTGGGATTAGCACCAGCCTGCAACAAAGCTGAGACAACCTCGGTGTGCCTGGCCTTGACAGCTGCATGCAATGACGTCTCAGTGTTATTGATGCAATATAAATCTAAATTCAAAGGACATACGCAATTATCATCCTTTTTTTCGAAAGATCTAGATCGAAAATTTAAGCTAGACATGAGTCTCTGTATACCACTTGATATTCGTCTTTTGGATGTTGATAAAGGTTGAGTATTAGTCACTTCATCTTCTTTAATCTTTTTAGCTTTGACTTTGTGACATAGAAGTAACTCAACTATCTTCACATTTCCCAGCATGCTGCTTATGTAGAGAATACTCTGGCCAGTAAAATCCTGAGTGTTAATGTCAAAGGGCATTTCATACTCAAATTCACCACTAGGATCCTTATAACGCTGAAGAAGATGTTGAGGATAATCAAATTTCAGAAGAATTTCTATAACTGGGACATGGCCGTTTATAGCTGCAGCATGAATTGGCAGCCACCTTTCCACAGTAAGAGATTGAATCTGCTTGGGGAAATGTCGTAGGAGAAGCTCTACAATTTCCAGTTTTCCATTGTAACAGGCTATGTAGAGTGGTGAGTATTTGGTGACTGGATGTATCCTGCAATCAGCACCATGGTCGAGAAGAAGTCGTACAATGTCCTTGTGGCCCATTTCGCAGGCTACAAACAACAAAGTGTTTGCACCATTTGGTGCCATGTTTATAACACACTCTAGGTCATTTGATAAATTCTGGATAACAGTTCTAGCTGCTATTGTATCACCCTGAATGCATGCCGCACGTAAAGATGCATGTGCTGCAAGCCTAGCTAGTTCATACTTCTCTGCTGCAAGTTTTAGCAAGTTGGTACAATTGGTGTGTTCACTTTTTTCTGCAATATCCAATGGTGTCAGACCATTGTTATCCTGTAAGGTCAAGTCGACATTAAATTCCAGCAGCTTTTCGACGTTAGAAAGGTGTCCATGTTCAGCACAAATATGTAATGCAGTTCGGTAATGACCCCGTGGACCACATGGTATATTAGGATTAGCTCCAGCAGAGAGAAGAACACCCAGACATCGAGAGTTCTCAGTTATAGCAGCAGCATGGAGTGGAGTACGTCCCCATGAATCCTGACTATTCGTATACTGGGCATGCTCACCATGCAAAAGATCCTCGAGGAGTTCAGCATTATCCCAAAGTGCAGCTTGATGAAGCAAACGTCCAGGAAAGTCTTCATCCACTGGTGTATAATCCTCCATCCTGCAATATATCTCAGAGATATTCAAAGAAATAACCACCAAAGCTGCATTGATGACTCCAAAAAATCTTATTCAGCTTCTTGCTATCTTGCCAAATGCTAAGTTTATCACTCATTGTTTCATTGTATATACCAATCACACTAGGTATTCGCATTTGATATATAATACAAATATCCCCCAGTCACAGTTTTAATTTTTCCATAATTGAATCTCTATACTGAGTATCAACAGTGTATCACTGTCAGAGTTCTTTAATAAACAAAACCAAAAGCATGAACCATACCATATAATGACTGAGCGTATAAATAATTATACAGATTAAAATTCTATAATTATTGGTTACACTCGTAACAAGTGGCAGAAATTACAGTCTGGTAAAATAATAAAGATTACAATAAGGTCCAAGTCTAGAGTGGATCTGTCAAAGGAGCCGCCAAGAAAAATACTTTTCACGGTCAATCAATCCTGTTCGCATATAACAGTCACTGTACAATAATACACCACGTTAAATATGTCACTCGATATCGTTTAAAAACATAGAAAATATCTGGTGATCCACACATTTGAAATTATTTAATAAAGTTAACAATCTCACGGACTCTACAAACGATCCACACTGGTCGCCATTTTTCACAGCCAGTGAACTATAACTGAGTGCCTATCGTTTGACGGTTTAACTCTTTTCGCGGGCGCGCAACTGTTACGTTCGAAAACCGGTTACACGGCTACTCGACAATCAAAGCGGATGCTTTTCAATGGCTCTTGTGGTTGCACAATTACGGGAAATCCGTTCATCCTTTTCCTGAAGAAGTCAACAATTAAATAACAAAACAGTTCAGGTACAAATCGATTAGAAATCCTTTACATTAACAAACACCATGAACACAAATTTAAAAGCGCTTAGGTAGTCTTGTAACACGATTTGTTATCCTACTCGTATTTTTATTTCATACACTATTCACGCAACGTGCATTCGCTTCGCTGTAATATAACAATATATTTTCCAATATTCTATATAATCTTCCGTAAATTGGATTGGTATAACCAATGCAGCGTTGCGCAATATAAATTGCACAATTTCCTGGAAAGTTGTGATAGTGGGGATACCAGATCGTCTCAATTTATTATGCCAGAGTGTAGCACATTCTATAATAAAATGTAGAGTACTGACAGTAATCTGGATTAGCGTATGATATAATAAAGTCCAGTTACTTCAATGCCAGATGACACCAAACCTTGACTTGGATATTGAATGTTTTTCGATATCTTTCAGAGGATAGATGTTCATAATGAAACATAATGAAAAATTGAATTACCATGGAGAAGTGAATTTGTGTTTGTATTTACGTAGCTGTTTTTTTACAAAATGGATTGTTTTTTAATAAATTCTTAATTCCTTAAAGGCAGTGTCGATTTATTCACGTGCCAATGAGAATAATGATTCCTGTTATTATTAATAATGAAGATGATTTATTATTGTTAATAATTGTTCAATGTTTGTCTTGACAACCTTCAAAGTTAAGCGCGCGCGCCAGATTTCGCGCTGCTGCTAAACGGAATATTTCAATTTTATCCTGAAACTTAGGATCATCGCCGTGCTCTTCAACGCTGCGCATCAGTTCGAATGTGTCCTCGGAAGAGAGTATTACATCCTCAGCTTCAAGAAGTGGTACTGCATCCCAAAGTAATGTGGACCAAAAACTAGAATTAAACATCATTAATTTTAGACCCACCTCTTTTTCTTTATCAATAGAAATTAAAAGAATAATTCAAGAACACTCACTAGTCTGGAGTTAGGTTCGACACTAGGAGCGATACTAGTAAACTTGCTGCACCCTTGAATTCACCAATGCCATATGTTTGATGGAATTCACAATACTTTCCTATAATGAGAAAAAATGAAACAAATAAAATGGATTGTTATTAAAAATTTATGTTTCATTAAATTTGAGTCTCTTATTGAATACTGACCTAAAAATGTTAGTCGATCGCTAACAAGCATACAGTTCCCTAGATTTTCAAGCAAATCTGGGCACATGACTTCACCCTTTTCGGCATAGTGTTTCAAAAATTGATCAGCAATATAGGTAGCAAAAGCGCCATCCTGAGCTTTTAAAGCCCAGGTCAGTGCATTACCAAGCCTATCTTGACGTATACATTTCATACCCTGGATCTTGCAGATACTATTAACTGCAAAAATATTCTTTTCATTAAAAATACTTGCAAATAAAATTCAGAAACATACCAACGTTATGTAAATTGTTTTCCCTTGCTATGTCCATAATTTTATTTATTTTAGCCTCGCTGCCCAATGGTAAAGTTTGTAATAATGTTTCCAATCTAGCCAGACCCTGTTCAGAACAATGTTCTAAGTAACTGGCGCCAACTTGCCAAAGGGAATGATGACCCATCAATGTGGTACCATAATCCAAAAGAAGAGCTTCATGCAACTGATCCGTAACACTATAAAACCATACACAAATTCATTGGATAATCTATTCATTAATAATGCTTGGTATACGATTAAGAAGAACCTACTTGATTTGATGCTTGTGAATGACCTTAAGCTTTCCGCAATGATAAAGTAAATCTGTTAAATGGGCAGCAAACCATCCATTGTCATTCATGTATTGAATTTCTTTAATAACATGATGTAATTCGTTGTCCATTAATGAAAGAATAACATTATCTTGATGTTTACTAGCTTGCCATTTAGCGGCGATGTTGTTAGCGTGACGCGACAGTTCGGATTGTTTGCAACATGGAACCGAGTAAAAAAGTTTGGCTGCTAGAAGTTCGTACCAGGCATCTGTGTATTCTGAAAAATCCCAAAGAGCAGTATCGTCACCTGCCACAAGCTGTAATTGATAAATATGTCAATATTAAAATCAAACTAATGTAATAGTCATTTATTGTTTTAAAACGTACTTTCATAATATCTTCCAAATTTGGCTCACTAATAAATGTCTTGCTTTCCAACCTCGATAGCAGATCTAACTGCCAATGCTTCCAACGAGTCATAAATTCATTGATTGAATAACCACCATAAACATTGTAAATTGGCATTGTTCTCAGAGCATTCTCGGCAGCTAAAAAAGCAGGATGATCTGCTTTACTGTGTAATGATAATAGAGCGCGTACTACATCCAGTTTGCCATGTAGAGCACAACCAATAATTGCTTCCCAATAATTTATATTGCCCAGTTCAGAGGCAATGTTTTTCTTAGTCAGAACTTTTGCAGCCATTAATTCACGTTTAGGAAAATGGAAACGTACCCATTCAAGTAACTGGGGTAATACAACTTCACCTAGAGTAAGAAAAAACTGTAACCATGTTTTAATGAATACTAAGTTTCTAAATCAATTACCTGGTATAGCATCTATATAAAGAATCTCAGTTAGATGCCAGACACATTCCACATTATAAAATATTGTTAGATATTGTTCCAATGTGGATCTATAGTCTGCGGTAGACTTTTCTAATACATCCTGAATGTTTTCTATGCAGGCACGTAGAATAGAACGGTATTGTTTACTGTGTTTAAGAAGTTCTGGCCTAGTATCACTACTTGCAGATGGTTTCATCTTTTGAATTGATAGAAAGACACCGTTGCTCTCATTTACAAGTTTGCGTAGTGGTGCAGAGAACAAAATAACCTCAGGCCTCAAAGAATGTACCTTAGCCTCAAATGGTGCCCCGTCCTTCCAGGTATCTAGAATGGTACATAAAAACGTATATAAAGTAGTCCAGAATTATTGCATAATATTTATTACATATTAATAGCAAAAATAATGTAAACCTTCACACTGTTTTCTTACGCTTACATGCTTGTATGCATGCACCCCAATTTTATTAGGTCCAATCCAGGTAGCTGCAATACCTGCTTTTCTACATAAATCATCTGGAATACCCTGAGAAAATATTTGTCTATGAATAAACAGTTCTTCATAAACATTTTATCAATACAATTTACACTTGCAATAATTTGAGCATTGTCGGTTTCATCCATAGTGCGCGCCCTTTCGTCTTCACACCCGGTTTCTGATTATATTCAATTAATACACTACTGTAAGATGAATTTATATTATTTAATTGTTGTCATTTGTAATAATCGTCTTTTTAACTAACAGTTCATAGAAGTTTTTATCCGAACTAAAGAGTTATACATGCCAAGATTCACAGCTATAAGCCACATGTGACGACAGCACGATCACTGATGATCACTGAACGCGGGAAGAATTATTATGTACGGTTGGCAAGGTAGGAATTTCTAATATTTAGGCTACTAAAATAGTAAATCAGTCAATGAATTTCTATTATAACTGATTATTATCACCAAAGATATTCATTAATTATAATCACATTCAATTATCACTACTACGGTCGTATCCATGGCAACTGTATCACTGACCTTGCCAGACTCAAACAGGTTCAAACGTCCGGCATTGTATCATATGCGCTTCTTTTACAACCGGCTAAATCAAATTCTAAAGAAAGAAAACAAGACTAAGGTATGTCTGCAGTGTATTTCGTCATAAGTTTAATTAATTTATGATGCATGTATTTCTATTTGTTTTTCCTATAAATTGTTTTGATCTATAAAGAATACAATTATAGGGAAAAAGATCCAACGTTCAATCGGTTGGAATATTTTACAAGGTTGTTTTATATTTCTAACCGGCATAGATAAACGATTATTAACTCTTATAATGTTTTTGCCGTTAGATGCAGAACATGGCAAGTTTCCGGCAGAAGTCAGGGGTGGATTTTTCAGAAAGAAATGTCTTTGAAGCTGAATGGTTTGACAATGTAGCCTCTGTATTGAGAAAATTTTATTTATACTATTATCCAGCCGATAATACAGTTGAATTGGTAAATACATTATTCTTAATGTTACACATTTGATTAATAATAATTATGTACTATATATTTCATCAAAATTATTTCAGTTTGATGTTAAAACAAAGAAGACGTTTTTAAGAAGATCAAAGTGCGAAGGCCTTGAGGCTAAGGATTTATATGTAGGGGGTGTAGTAAAAATATTCTCTCGATGCATGAAAATAACAGATTTTGGAGATAGTGCTACAAGAAGCAAGTTAGCTACAACTATGCAAAGGTAAAATCCATTAATATTGTAAATAATATAGGTACCATAACTATGTTCCACGTTCAAATTAATGTCTGTAGGTGAGATTGTTCATTTATTACAATTAATATTTTATTCAATATATGTATTATTAATGTTTTAGAACATGTGCTACTCTGAAGCCAAATGTTATTGATAAAATGGGAGAGATTCTGAAATATATTACTAACCATGACATTCACATTGGAAATATAAAAATGGTAGCATTAACTAATGAAGACGCTGCAGACTTTTACAGTCATTTAAGAGGTCACAATGAACTCCCGTAGGTTTCACGCTTAGGACATTTTTTTTTAAATAACTGATTCACCTCTTTGTTCTACTATACTATTATATATGTAGGTTTATATTGGATTATATGATATCTGGACCAATTGTGGCTCTGGAATTAATAGGAGAAAATTGCATTAAAAAATGGCGAGAAATGATTGGAGCAGATACTAGTTCAGTGTCTATTGAAAGTGGTAAAATATCTCTTAGAGCGCGTTATGGACAGGATTCTATACATAATGGTTTACATGGTTCTGAGTCAGAAGAAGCAGCTGAACGGGTGAGGTCCTTATTTTAAAAAGAATATTTTTTTCTATTTACTCAATCATCTAATCTTTTTATATGAATTATTGTGTATATGTTTACTTATAGGAAATAAACTTCTTCTTCTCTGAAGTAAAATCAAGAAGGAAGGGCCTAAAAAATACAGCAGTATTTAAAAATTGCACATGCTGTGTCATAAAACCTCATGCTGTACAAGCTCGTCTAATCGGTACATGGGACAATTCTAATTTTAAAACAAAATCTAAATCGTTTACAACTGTTATTTATATTATCTACTACGCATATTTTATATTTAAGGTGACATCATTAATGATATACAGCAAGAAGGATACAAGATATCAGCTATCCAACAATTTTATATTGATCCCACCAACGCAGAAGAATTTTTAGAAGTTTACAAGGGCGTACTGCCAGATTACAACGTATGCTTGATCAAACTTTTAAAATGAATAATTAAAATATGTTATTTGTTTGGTAATGTAATTGTCTATTTTTAAATTCTTCATTTTATCAAAGGCTATGGTAGCTGAATTACAATCTGGTCCGTGCGTGGCGATGGAAATAACACATGCAGACGAATCTATCAATGTACTATCAGAATTTCGAAAATTATGCGGTCCAATGGATCCAGTAAGTAAAACTCTTGAACAAAAGTATATTAATGGATTGATAATATTTTCATTCAATAAATTACAGGAAATTGCGCGTCAGTTGAGGCCGCATACACTCCGTGCAAAATATGGAAAAACGAAAGTTCAAAACGCTGTGCACTGTTCAGACATACCGGAAGACGGATTGTTAGAGGTAAATATGGTTTAAATTAAGGGGGTACGGGACTATTGAAACTTGAAAAAATTTTCGAAATTTTTCGTCAGGTTCAATTGCTTAGAAACGAAATTATTATTGAACCGGTACTTTTTACAGTTTATTGTTCATATTATTATGAGTCTTTTAAAGAAAAAAGTTGATATATTCAAAGTTATGTAAATTATTAAGTGCTGAATATTGCCCTGTGTGGCTCGCAGCTTTCAATCTGTGGACGTAATCTCAGGTGAACCAATCATCTGAAAATAAAATTCTTTGAGACGAGTAATTTATATGCTCAAAACTACAATGTGGAACTTTTTGGAGGAATTTCAAAGATAATTTTTAAAGTTGCATACATATCTGATTTCTTTTCATTTTTACGCTAAAAAATTGTTATCGATAATTTGCATTTATTTTATGACTTATGGATTGTCCTCGGGGAAGTCTCATGTTGTAGAGAAAGGTATTTTACAAATTCAAATTAAATTTCAAGTAAAAATAATTATTCATTCAAGAATTATGATGTCGACAGTGTTAAAAAGTGTAGTTTCGAGTTAATGGCTTTAAAGTTCCTCACAAAAGGCGCACAAGCCCGTACACACTGTATATCGTTCGGTGAGCCTGTTACTCTGTTGCGCACTCAGTTACGATTAACGCTATCAGTTCCGTAAATTTTCAAATTTATTCACGAATTTTTTTGTATATTTGTAAAATATGAGCCTTTCAGAAACAGTAATTTGAAAAAAATTGATTTTTTTTTTTTATTTAAATAGTCCTGTACCCTCTAAAATAACGAGCTCTGTTAGAAGATATTATATGGTCTTCCTTTACAGGTGGAATATTTTTTCAAAATTCTGGCGGAGGAGTAATTCATATCTATAATATGAGAGAATCCATGCTTGAATTTTTAATATGCTTTGAGTGACAAATAATCGTCATATGTTATGCATTAATGCACCTTTACATGCACGCAATGAATATTTTTACGTTTTAACAACACATATTGACTAGCGTTACATGCAATAAGTTTACAGGGTGCGCGTAAGTATTTTTCATATTGTTGATGCTACTAGATTTATAGTATATACTAATATGCACCGTTAAAATATATATATTCTAAGGCCTAGGTCATTAAAATAAAGAAAAAGAATGTTTCAATGCGTACGTGACTATTCATAATTAATTTGTGCAAAGATTTATGGTCTGTTGCACAAGATCTAACATTGTCTTGTAACCAATTTTTGCTAAGATATAATATGCGCTGTGATGTATTTCAGTTTTGCAGAAATCGTGACGACGTACATCAGCACTCAGTTTTCCTGTTTCCTTTTGTTAACTTAGATTCCATGGAAATTGTGTTTATTAAAAATATTAATAATTTCGTTGTTTGGAATTATCTATAATCTGTGTCGTCTTATAATTACATACATAGACAATAAGTAGCCATTGCTGGCACTTGCCCGAGACTGAGATAAAGTCAAAGATGAGACGTAGAAGCAAACTGCCTTGAGAATTAGCAATAACAATGATATCCCAAGAGGTTTAATCATACAATGAAATTCTTTAAGTGTACTGGTTCATATCAAAGACTTTTTTACGACATTAAAAATATCAATTCGCGCCATTATACCGTGAAATTAGCTAATTATTGAAAGAAGCATAAAAATCAAATCAAATAAAGCAGATTCTGATGTAAATTTGTAAATTTATTCATATTGATTTTAACCAGTTTAATATAATGATAGAATGTTGCTAAATGAATATATTAAAATGTAACATAATAGAATATTGACATTTGAAAATGCGTTAAATTTTTTTATTCGTTCATAAAAATTGACTGAAGGATCATCATTTTTATTTCTTAATGTTGGCAAACATCGTACCAGGCAAACTGTTATTAGCGACAACAATCAAATTCAAGTTTTCATGACAGTTGTAATACCCCTCTTCGTTAGTGAAAATTAATTAAATCGAAATGAAATTTTGATTAGTTACGACTATTGATTCTGTTGATAGAATTTTTGACGAACACTGTTTTATAAGTTTAAAAACATTGCGACCTAAATTCGATCTTATACAACTTTACAAATAAGTGTACGCAAATAAAGGTCGATTCACACATTTTAGTACCATTTGGTACCAACACCATTGAGAAGCTACAATATCGTCACTGTTTAGTACAGTTCGTTAAATGAAAATTTCATTGCGGATCACCATCCGAACATATTAGCGTATTTATGAGTTCGAGGAGTTTTCTGACAGATTGAAAACAATGAAGTGTCTAGGGCAAGGTATTCGTGTCACTGCATAAAATGTTTGTTACAATGTATCCATATGCATAGTTTTACATTAAATGTTTTATTTTTCTATTTTATCCTATATTTACGTTTTTTATAGAAAACACGTGTCGTTTGATTAGGACTGCGTTGCTTGCAATTTGTCAAAAATCCACACCTAACTCGTGGACCGACTATAGATACTGTGATACGGAGAATAAGTACTGAAATGTGTGAAACTACCTTAACAAAATTACATGACGTTGGAGGAAGAGATTGAAACGCTTTTGTAATCAGCGATTTCTATGATGCAAACGACGATCGATTTTACGAAGTAATTTTATCGCGCCTGCTACCAATAAAGCAGGTTCAAATGCATAAAAATTACTGAAATTGGCGTCATTCACGATTTTATTCTTATAGGATAAGTGGCAACAATAGTTTTTAAATGTTTTTTTTTACAAGGATCAGACTCCTGTACTTATCGGCTGAGGAAACAAGAATCTCATTCTCCTTATTGTATGAAATTCGAAGCTTTTGCAGGTACCTAATTAATTAATTAATAATTAAAATAAATAGTGCATATCATCGCGACTACTTTTCTATAATGTATATTGTCTATAGGGTATTCAAATACGAAGGAGTTAATACATTTAGATCCCAATTAACGCTACCTCGTTCAATGCTGTTTCGTAGTAGCGCGCTTTTTCAGACGCACGGTAAAACAGGAATTTCCCAAGTCCTTCAACTCGGCGGCGTACCATGTGTACCGTGCTTAGCACGATTCTGGCACAGGTTCCGAAGGAGGATAGAGTCGTAAAGAAGAGAAAAGAAAGGAAAGATTAGTGCTGTTTTTTTGCACTCTAAATTCTAAGTACGTAACATGACCGTTAGTCAGGATCTTAGAGTGCCTGTGAATAATTTCAAGTTTTTAAAGCTTTACATCCTTAAAATACACGTCGGCTTAAATTCCGATTTTGTATCGCATGAATATGTATTTACTACCATTTACATATATAAAACGTGAAATCATATATTATATTGATACTGCTGGCGGGGCTCACATTACTTAAATAAAATTGGACAGCAAAAATTTTAGTAGAAGACAAATTGATGAATTATTCACTAGTTTTTATTAAAGAACGTGAAGATTATTTTTGTACACACCGACAGGAAATACAATTATTAACCTAAGATTCTCGACTCTACCAAAAGCGTATGTCAGATTGTAAAAAAGATAACTATTACAAATGAGTCTGTTGTTCTTTTCGAATCACTGTGCCTCTTACTATTATTCTAAAGAACTTTGTTGGCCATTAAGTAGATCACGGCGGCTCGTAACTGCTCGTGACTGGTCGGTCCCAGAGCGCTATTTACAAATGACAAAGAATTATTCTTACTTGAATAAAATTATATACACAATTCAAATGCTCTATTATACGCATATTTATTGAACGAAATTATGCTGTCAAAAATTTTTTAAGCATTGAATGATTTTTACCAATTATCTTATCTTAGCTAACGGGCTCATATCACTGGCTCAACGTGAGAATAAAAAAGAGCACACGAGGCTGCAGAACAAGTTTCACGATGTCCTACATCCGTACATAAGTCTTCTCATCTATGAGTTAACTCCCATTCTTTTTAATGACGAGAGAATATTCCATCAGTCCAATACAACTTTCACAAAACCTGTGTCAAACTTAGTAGAATAATTTTTCTACCAAGAGACTCATATTATTATACTAGTCCCATTATGCTTAAACATACTTTGCGACTTGATTCTATGCAGGAAATAATAACACTAAACTGGGTTTTCGTAGATAAATTATACTAGGAATTATTATACTTTTGATTTTGTTCAAATTAAAAAATGCGACAGCATGTTTTTTTTTTGAAATATAATGATACTAGACAAACGATAAATACTGTTGGCGGAAGTAATAAATTCAATTCGATGGAATTTAGCATTATTTGAATTTTCGCACGATACGAGGTAAACAGTTTTTATCTAAAGTATTTCTTCATGAATATACATGCGTTTTTCGTATGCTTATGCACACAGCTATTGTTAGATATAGTAATAATAACAGTTTATACTTGATCCATAGATAAATGGATTCTGTAGATAGTTATATTATAGTAATAAATTGTGAATTGAGTGAATGCATGATTTAAAATAATAATAATAATACACGGAGAAAATTGTACGCTAAGAATTGCTGTAAAGTTCGCAGTAAGAATTCTTTTTTTATATTACCATAGTAATCTTTCGTTCGTTAAAAGTAAATTTTCCAATCAGCATGTTAAAAGGTACAGTAAATTAATTTTAATAGGATATAAAATTTACTTTTTTGCCATTAATAATTCTTCGTAAATCTAGTAAAAAGTTTAAAATGCTTAAAAACGTTATAGGATTGAGAAAGGAAGTACGGAAAGAAAATATAAAAATTAAAAAATACTTGTATAATAATTACAATAATTTTTTTATCAATGTCACAGAATGTGAGTATACATTAATTTATAATGTGGGTCGCAGCTATTGACAGATGCACCCAAATAAATGTTCTAACAAAAAATTTGTAACGTTTCAGTCTTTAGCCGGTATCTATACCGATTTTTGACAAAAGAATAAATTAAAGGATTATTATATTATATAAGCAAATAATAGTTGCATAATTTATACCGTTTTCACCGAATTTTCAATATATTGAAAACCCGAAAGGGGAAACTAATCGATAATCGTTCGATCTGCCTAATGTAGGTAGTGAATCGGTATAGACGGTTCGTACAAAACGCGTATGTACACTGATACTCTTAACCGTACTGTAGAAGCCAATCGGCATATTGAAAAATGGGTTGTGGTGGTAGCCAAGTCCGACGATCGTCAAGAGCCAGTTGCGCGTTTAACATCGCGCCGTGCGGATCCGCGTTGAAAATCTCTTGCTGATGTTTTTAAATTTTAAACGAGATTCGTTAATAGATCAATGTAATTTTATCTGTCTATAATAATCGTATTTCTTTTATTAGAAGTAATATTAAATGAATTGACTTTTGTATCAGAGATGCAGCACTGCCTATTGAAGAAATCTTCACGATTTTTCCTGCCGTTATAATTCAATTTTGTACAATCTGTGTTGGTCATTTTTTGTTTTCTCAACCAGCAACAGCGATATTTTTTTTCATTATTCTGTATAATTAGCACGGTAGATTTATGTGAAAACAAAAATCGGCAAGGTGTTAACGATTTTTGTGACTTATTTTCAATCAGTCCTGGTTATTTGTGACGAATCGTTGTTGTTTCTTAGAGTACGGAATTACACACAGCGGTAAGTCTGCATCAATTATATGAGGAATATACGAATTTCCTGATATAATAATTCGAATATATTGTTCCCTTTCAATTAATCACATCTTTAAATATCAATATAATATTTAAATATGCACATATCGAATAATCAAAATACAGAAAAATGTATTTTTTCTTTCTGATTTATCTAAAAACATGTAATCTATAGGGATTACGTCAAAACTAATATTTATTCTGTCGACTTACTGATCTGCGTGTTTGCACTAACAATTGGTAGTTTGAATAGATTGTCCATTTTTGCCAGCTTTACGAAACAAGACGCTTCTCGACTTCAAAGGTTTACGTGCACTTGTTGCAGTTGAACGCATGAAAAAATCAATTGTATCATATACAGAGCGTTAATTCATTGGCTTTGTAAACCTTACGCATGACTAATTATTTAATTAATAAAAATTTCCAATTTGCATAATAAAAATAATACACATTAAAGCTGTATGTCAATTAATTGCTAATTCATTGACAACGAATGAGATTATAAAAACATTAGTTATTGATCAATTCTATTAATTAATAAAAACCACAACGTCAAGTGGTAAAATAATAACAGGCATGAAACGAAAATTATATAATTGACAATAATTATTTTTATACCTGGAAAAGCAACAGTGTCCTTAAGTATCCTTTCTAACGGTGTATCCGTACCTGTAATGTATAATAAGACATAGTTCAATGTTAGATATTGTAAATTTACCGATTTCCGGTGACCCATTTAACGGGATAATATTTGCGTCGGCAAAACATCAAAAGATATACGATTAGCTAATAGAGGAAGCGAACGGAAACGAGCTCGAATGATTGTCAATCGGAAGTAAAAACAAATAAATTAATCGCTTTATAAAATTTGCATATAAATCGTGCATTGAATGGGACTATTATTTCTGGAAAGGGCTGTATGGCTGTTACGTAGTTGTCAGTTGACATACGTACGTGTACTTCAGCGTGTCAGTAAGATGGCCGATTTGTAGGCGAGATACGTATACGAATAGCAATAAAGTAATTCGTGAGTTCCTTTCAATGATGTATTCTTGAGTATAGGTGTATATACATATATACATGTGCAAAAGTATTTACATGGGATAGTAAGAGCGACTATGCACTTGACCCGATTTTATCCGAACATTCAGGAACAGTGAGACCAAAATTTGAAACATATAATTTTTTGTTTGAGTCGTAGTCGGACTATACAAATTTTGATAATTTGTTTTTAAATTAGGGATAAAAAATATTACCATACGGTAGATCCGTGAAAGTCAGCGAGACTATTTCGTGGTAGTTAGGAATATTTTTTTCCTACATTTTTACGCTTCACGCTGTACCACCTATTTATCACTTTTTATAAGTACGAATGAATAAAAAAATCGCACGCGAACTGGCGATTAGGAAACTTATTAGGACATTTTTTCTCGTTTTTTTTTTTATATATTTTTATTACCGATGTCAATATGATTAATGTATTACTGTGATACTTGCTTTTCAAATTAGTAAGGAAGTGCAAGTTGTCAGGTCACTTTTTTAATTCGTTAAATCTTCTAATTGCAAGGCCAAACTCACCTGTAGAATTTAAGCGCTGTAAAAATGACTATTAAATCTCTGGCTGTCCAAATCGTTAAATATTTGTTCCCCGTCATTTATACACATACTAAATTTACAGTGAGGTAAAAGGCACTCTCAATTAGTATTTCCATCGGATTGTATTAATTTTTTCGAGCCGTTATGCTAAGTGATGTATGGTTGGTTTTGGAAAACAACAGAATATCGTAGAAATGTTTAAATACTTTTTCCAAAGCCAAAATGATAACGACGAAACACTTAGTTAAGAACGTACAAATCAATTCCGTGACATTTTACAAATAGTTTCCTCTCCCAAAAATAAAATAAAGAAGTTTAAATTTTTTTAAATATTCGCTTCGTAAAAACTGATCGATGCGCACGCAATGATTTATCGATAGTCTTAGCAAGAGTAACGGACTCTATTTAACTCCACGGCGAATAGTCCGCCTACCAAATCGATCGCGGATCAATAATCCGACATAGTACCGTATTCCCTCTACTATAGGGTGTCCCAGGAGTAATCGAGCACTATTAGGAAGTATTGCGCAAAACGTAGATTCCAATAGAATCAGTTTACACGTAACCACATACTGTCGAAATTGTATTAGTAACAAATATATCATATTCGAAACTTTGCAACATGTACAGACCTCTTCAAAAGTTAAATATAGTCTGTTAGGAAAAAAGTATGTTCCTTATTACGTATGACATAGATATGTATACATATTGTGTACCGTGAAAAGTGATGACCTTACTGTTAATTTTATAGAAATATTTATATAGTAATAGCTCAATGTATGCACGCGCATACGGAAAGATAATTGTAACTTATGTACATAAGGTATTATAACAAATGCATATAAATATCTGTATCTGCAGATACTGTTTAAATAGTATAATACAGTACCGTATTTATAATCTGAAATATATATTATATAATCAAAGTATATTATATCACAGTATACATATATATTATTTGAATATATACTTGTTATTGAAATTATAATCAATATAGTTATTAAACGACACCATATCGTACATTCAATTGAATAAATATCGTATCACGCACAGAGCGTGTATCTCAAAGAAAGAAACCAATTACCAAAAGCTATTAAATAGATTAGTATAATGCTAGCTAAAAATATTTTTATTTTCCATTGATAAAGCAACGATGCATTCTTAATATACGTATGGTATGTACATGGTATCTCAAGTTTTCTGTTCACTTACGATAAAAATGACGGCCGCGTAGAAATTCCAGAATAAATCATTCGACTATCGCGCGCATTCGTCTCGACGGTTTCGTCATAAAAAATCAGTGACATTGCAGAAAAAGTGCAGGCAACGTAGGAACAATAAAATTTTACCAGCACACAGAACCTGGTCATAAACATGATTAACTGTCAATAACAACTGCAATGATAAAAACGGTTCAAAGAACTGTTTAATAATTTATATATACAGGGTGTTCCGAAACTAAGTGACCCGGTAGGTATGGCGGTGTTCGGGAGGCTTCACTGATTACGAAAATGACCTTCGTTTTGTCCGGAAGCTCTTAGTTTTTAAATGGGAGCAGGTAAAAGTTGACCAATCAGAGCGAAGCATCAACAGAAACGTAGGCACTTACGAACTCTGAGTTTTCTTCCCTTGCTTTTGTTTTTTGGTGGCTATGGGCAAAAATACCAGTAAAAGTACCAGAGTGACACCTAATAGGTTTCAGTCTGCCTATAGCCACTGAGAAACAAAAGCGAGGGAAGAAAACTCAGAATTCGTAGGTGTCTATATTTCTGTTGATGCTTTGCTTTGATTGGTCAACTTTGACCTGCTCCCATTTAAAAACTAAGAGCTTCCGGAGAAAACGAAGGTCATTTTCGTAATCAGTGAAGCCTCCCGAACACTGCCATACCTACCGGGTCAGGTAGTTTCGGAACACCCTACATAATTGTTGCAACAGCGTTTTTAATACTTGAAAAATTGTCTATATTAACATGAATAGGGATAGTTTTATATATTTTGAAAAATTGAAAAAACTTGGATTGAAGTTATGATAATATTAATGAGGACAGGAGTAATAAGAGAAACAACCGTAGATAATCTTTAATGATTCTTTCATAAATATATTTAAGTGGAACAATGCCGTGTCTATCAAATACTCCATGAGTCGTTGTCCGATGTGAATCTTGTAATGGCTCCTTGCTAGTGGCGCAATCTGCATATAACAGTGTGTATATCCTCGTCATTATTTATCATCCTGGATATATCATTATGGTTAGCAATTATCGTGCCATGTAAATTGGCTAGAGTTTGCCACGAAGAACGGCATTACGGCATTGTGTTTATTTGGTCGCAACGACCAGCTGTTTGCGTTTTCAGATTTGTATGTATATTAAGAATAAATATATTCATATCAAATATTTGTAAGGACGTGAAACAATTATTTGATTCGAATATCGCGTAAAATAAATTTTTTAATAATTTTTGGGGGGGATCGAGACCGAAAATTGTTATAGATGAAATAAAGAATTCTGTGAGTTTTTACTTGTCAGGGATGAGTACAGTCGGGAAACGTAGTGTCGCTCCATAGGCAGCATTACCTACTGTGGGTTTTTGTTCCGCTTACGACTGCGTCAGTGAGTGCGTTAAGTGTAATCGAATAAAATGGATAATTGGCTGGACCTCTTTAGATTGTACTGTCCGGTACACTTCTGGATTATTATCACTGACACATGTGCACTTACGTGTGTCTGAAGTAAGTGGCGCGCATGCGCGTGGCCATGCGGAGGCCATTGGTACTGAATGACTAGAAGAATTGGCGCCTCTTTTTTTTAACAGGTGTTGTTAATTCAAAAATTTTTTTTTTTTAAAGTTATTTGACCTCTTGACATGCCTAAATCTTCCAATAATTTATCTTTCGAGTCTTGTAAACACACTGGACGTTCGACTCTTTGAAAATCAGTGGTCATCGGTCATTAAATTCTAGTCATGTATTTACGAACGTGTAGAACGAAAATTTTTGAACACATATGCTAAGCGGTTTGTAGGTTATATGATAAAGAACAAAAAATTGGCAAATTAGCTTTTTTGATTGATGAATGTTTTCGCAAGGTAAAATAAAAAATTAATGAGGGTATGAAAAAAAATTATTCCATGACTAATCATAGTCCAAAACATATACATAGATATAGGTAATACTGTATATACTCGTAAACCAATAAGTGTAGTATGTACGGTGTTGGTCAAAACTATATTTAATTTTAATCAGGTTAAATTTCATTTAATAAACTTAATCTTGATATTGGATTAATTTATTGATTTGAAATATTAGTCTTAAATCACTATTCTTATTGATTCTGAAGAATTTATATAAAAATGTGTACTATGTACACGTTCGCACGTGTAGTTTCACGTGTTGAACCTTGAATTTAAAAAAAAAATGCAGACAAACGTCCCATGCATGTGCTTCCTGCTTCCGCCATGCAATGTCAATTACATATACCCCAACCTTCTTCTTTCAATAATGGCTGCCGTTAATACTAGGAACTTATCCAGGAATGGAATCTCAAACACGTACTTTGACTAGTGCTTAAATTATACGAAGGTTCGTCCAATAGAAAGTTTACCCGAAGCAGTAAAATGTCACTGTGAATTTGACACAGTGGCAACGGTATCATTCGAAATAAATACTTGATTTTTATTTTCAAGAAATATTATTATTTTATTCCTAATTGAATATTGGATTTTATTTATTTCGCGATAACGGATGAAGCAATAATTTACGTTGCCGTAATACTCACGGAGAGAATATTGGTAATCGAAGAAAATTACTAAGAGATTTTACTTGAAGAATTTCAGGAAGGAGATAGTTAACGACATTCAACGGCCGCAAGGTCTGACAGCGCGCACGTTACGTAATAGTTTTATAATGGGCGATTGTCACGCCGCCATAAATGTAGCGGTGGCATGTTCAAGTAATTACAGAAGTCCGGCAATTTTCGGTTAAATTATGAAGTTTTTCTCGCAATTTAAATATTTATGTCTTGACATTGAGATCGTGCTATTTTTCAATAATAACAATGCCGATTCCGGTTGTTACTATCGTAAAAATGGTACAACAGGATAACTTGAACTCGGAACGCCAGTTACGACTAAATCTTACGTTGTTCAAGTTTAAAAACCATACGGACAAGAGATCTGCTTAAAGATGGTACATTTGTTTTTGTATGATTCTCCTTGCTATTTGCATCCTTCATATTTATGTAACTTGCTTTGGAGCAATACTAACTACCATCCTGCGAATATATAATAGAACAAACTTACAACTACGATTTTTAAATTGTAATAAGCCTCCTAGATAGCAAAATTATATTCTGAGGACGTACTCACTGTGTTTAAACAGGATATATGTATATACTGACGTACGTACACTTATTCGTTTCAAAAGAATGCTGATTGCATTCTGAAGATATCCTTTGATAAATTCAAACTGTGTACAGCATATTCTAATTACATACTCAGTCACCAGCTAATTATTTAACACAATATTTCATCGTATGGTCGGGTCGCAACTTCAGTTCCTCTTTGAGGGGCCATCTTTTTACGAACCGACACATATGTAAATCCCCGAAAACGCAACCTGATAACACGTTCTTACTAAATTTGTGACATGTAATTCAACATTTGTTTGACATGTAGTTTTAAGCGCAGTTGAAAAGGTTTTATAATTAGGTGTACTACTGTTAAACATAAAATCCCAAACACGCTATGGGTACTTTGCGATATTTATTGTCTGTACTGTAAACATGTTTATCTCTCACTCAATTCTATAGAAGTAAAAACAAAGAAACGACGATAATCATAGTACTGGTAATCAATTTCGGAAAGTAACCAAAGCTGTCAAGACTACTTCGTAGGACTAACACTGGCTTGACTCTGAGTAATTTCAACGTGTTGTCCACATTGCGGATCTATCAGATAATATTTTTAGAATGTACTGAGCATCTCATTTAGAACAGACACAGTAATTCTCTGTATATCATCATAATCTACTGAGATCTATTGAGAATATCGAGTATCTGTTTCAATTGTTGAAATTAAAATTAGAATATTTTGAGAATGTCATACCTACGCCATCTGGAGTAGGTTTACGGATTTTTTTTCCAAGTTAAATATCAATTTACAACATATACTAATATTTTGCCTTAAATATTTTTGTAACACTTTTCCGTCAAAGTATCCATTTATTTCATATTTTTGTTAGGCCAAAGTTCAGTTTTTCTCTCTTTCCAACCCCTACTTTCTGTCATCTTTGATAATAATCACTCTCATTAGCTTGAATTTAGTTATTCATCTTGATATTGTACGAGTACCACGTGTCAAAAAATCGACTTATAGTAAATGAAATTTTTGGTTTTTGTTTTGTGGAAATGCACTAATTATTCCTGAGAATCTTTAAAAAATATAATTGTCTGATAACACTAGTCTCTTTGGAGGCAAATCGTAACAGTAGTTCTTCTCGTAAGCGAAATCCAGTAGAAGTACAATGGCACGAATGGTTACGTAAATGCCACGTTACGCACGTAGACACACCTGTACAATCTGAGGTATTCATTGCCATGGGCATGGCCGTTCGAACGTTATTCGCTTGTAAATCATTTGAAAACCACAACAGAAGTAATTGCGTGCTCGGTTGTATTAGACATAGAGATAATTTTTATTCGTTTAATCCATACTTCATTTTGATAATTATAGATCAATAATAACATAACTTATTGATTTAATTGTGTCTTTTCTTTGTTAATTTTTTATTCTATTCTATAGTTTTTTCTATACTTTTATAATTTTTCAGATTTTAATTCGAGACGCATTATGATCTAATCCAAAGGATATTCGCTATTCATAATTTTTTAATTGACAATCCTTTCACGAATCTTCACAAGGAAACCAATACAATAAATAATAATGATGCTGCTTAAGAGCTTCTTTCGGAGGATCATCAAGGACTTCCGGCATAAGGAGCTACTTCCTCTCAAATTAATATTCTTCGTCCAAGCATCAAGTGCGTAAAAATTAAATTAATCTTTGTTCTAGGTTGATGAATAATATTCATCAATACTATCGTTTTATAAATTTTCAATTTTTTCATTCACCCCGATTCTTAACTCCGTGTTGTTTAAGTTAGGTAATATTGGCAACAATAAATATTAAGAATTAAATTTCTTTTTTTAGCCCTATACGTACTTTATCCATATTTAACAATCCACATGAGAGAGCTGGGCATAAATGTAGAGGAAACTGCCATTATGAGTGCTGTAACTCCTTTTGTAGCCATTGTGATGCCGCCACTGGCAGGTCTACTGGCGGATCGGATAGGAAATTTTAAAGTGAGTACGTTATATCTATATTCTTTTTCAAAAATGAAAGCATGACCCAATATTCTTTTTACCTTATTTTCGTTACCGTTAAAATTAATGTTATATTATTTTTCACGTTCCTTTTTAAATTTTCAGATTTTATTATCATTGTTCTCATCACTAGGAGGAGGTGCGGCGCTTCTGCTACTGTTAGTTCCGGTTGGCAGAGTGACGGTGCAATTCCCAGAACGTGTTATCATGGACCTCAGTTGTCCCTTGAATAACGAAGGACTGTTATACACCATGAACCAGAATTATCCTTGCGAAACGAAACTAGCGCCGGAAGTCAACACGAGGCTAGAGAGTTGCGGGTAAGCGGGAAGTTTAAAATATAAAATCACTGACACGAACAGCAAAAATATGTATATATCTATAATGTCTCCCGTGATTATAGGATGGTCAATGTCATTCTATGGTGTCTTACGTGTTTATAGGATAACTGTGATGTGTTTCTGTAATTAGAGTTTTTATCGATCTATATAATCTGACAATCTAGCTTATTTATATACTATAATATTACCTGTAATTAGAGAAACGACATTTACAGCTTATATTCACTTTCTTACTAATAATTTGCACGTGTTCTGATACTCGTAATGTCTGCACTGCTAATTTCTCGGTGACCCTCACGCGCATGCGCCTTTGACTCCCTAGTAGCCATAGAAGAAGAAATGTGGCGAAGCAAATACAGTTAACGTCATATTTCTTTACATATATTATATTTAATGTATTAATTCTATTTAAATGAAGCTTAGCTTAATTCAAATATAAAAAGTTTTATTTCAGATACATTTGCTACGTTGATTTGCATGACGACTCTGAGGTGGAGGCTATACTTATGTCACGGTCATATGTGATCAAACATTACGATTTGTCGACTGGCCTTAATTCTTCATACAAGTACACAATTTCGAAAGCTGACTTGCCCAAGGTACATTGCAACAACGAAAATATTTCGTAGAAGGAAAGTATAGAGAACTTTTCATCATAATTTTCTCGATTATTTTTCAATATTATATATTGGAAATGGTGCCCATAATATGAAATAGTATAATAAAAATCTTATATCGCATGATATCCAATAAGAATTCCTGTTTATTTTTTGCAGTATGTTACGTACACGGACGATATAAGGGAGCACAGAAAGTTGACAAACAATGAATTTTACAAAACGTCAATTCGACAACTGTCAAAAAGTACTTTTTATTTTCCTGCTGGTCAGCTTTATGAATTTTCATGTACCGACCTTGAAAATGATATGAGCGTTTTCAACAATTCCACTTTTGTATCCAATCGGGAATTGACGGACTTACACGATGGAAATGATACTCTCTGTACTTTCGGAAAATCCGATGAAAATGAAAAGGTAATGCAAACAATGAAATTGTCAAAACATTGATTATATAATTGTGCCGTGAAATCAGTGTGTTTTTGAGAGGCCATCTTCTTACGGTTTATAACGTAAAAGGAGTCCTTTGATCGTGATACCGATATCACGGCTCAATCATAAATCGAAAAATGTCTATTATGATATTTTAAGTTATCACGTTATAGACAAAAAATTTTGTATTATAGTACAATCAGACGCGCGATATAAATTATCACTCATACAAATCAAAGATGACAGCGCTGGATCCAACCGATATAGATAAATTTGAAAATAAAAGGAGATACATGGTGGAGGAGATCGCCTGGAACGATGACAATTTCCGGAAACCAAAGTGCGACAAACCAGTTGCATTGGGACATAAAGTAGCTCTGAGCTTTTCATTAATCAATTACACAGTTTCACCAGAACCCTACAAGTCTTTCTACCTTGAAGGATGTAGCAAGCGTTGTATTTTAACGGCCCCACGCAAGGACGTCTGTTCGAACAAGGAGATGGAAATTGAGTATGACGTACAACTGACGTTTTGGCTTTATCTTGCAATCAGAGTTTTCATTGGTAACTAATTTCGATTAGTAAAGAAAGAAAAGAAAGTTTGTTTATTTATCAAAAAAAATGCCCAATTATTGTACAGAGCAAAGTATAATTTTCATATAAGAGTAATTAAATAGAAGTTAAATAAAACTAATTTTATTTAAAAGAATGTATTATCTTGGTATTTTTTTAGGTATGATCAGTGGCACTGCCTTCGCTATGTTCGAGGGTGCTGTGATCGCCATTTTGCGTGAACAAAAGGCTGATTACGGATTGCAAAGAATATATGGTAGCATCGGCGGTATGATTTCATCCCCTTTGTCGGGTTTACTGATTGACTATGCTAGTCGTGGAAAAGGATATACTGATTTTAGGTATTGAAAACACTTTATACAACATATCGATAATAGAAGTAAGTACTTTAAACAAAGTTTAAAAAAAAACTTTATTTTTTCTTTATAGACCTGCATTTTATCTCTATGCAGCACTGAAGCTCGCTTCTGGTATTCTGATGCTTTCGATAAACCTTGAATTTAAATCACCCGCCAGTGAAGTAGTCAAAGACGTAGTTAGCGTTTTGAAAAATATCGAACTTGCCGCGCTATTCATCGCTTGTTTTGTTTTAGGTAATTTTTAATATATAATTATAATATAAATAACTAATACATACATTCGAGTAAATTTACTGTACCAGATCTTTGTATTTGTTATTACACAAATACGACTCATACTGTGTCTAAGGATATATTATATATATTATTCCACAATTTTTATTTCTATATGTTTGGGTAAATCGTAATGTCAAATCCTTAAGAAAAAATCATATTTCAGGTACTGCCTGGGGTTACATCGAGTCCTTCCTCTTTTGGCTTCTACAAGATTTAGGAGCGTCCAGATCGCTCATGGGTATTACAATAACTGTAGGTGGCATAGCTGGTATCCCATTGCTTGTTTTGTCTGGACCAATCATCAGCAAGATAGGTCATGCCAATGTTCTCTTCATTGGCTTTATCTTTTACGCTGTTCGACTTGTGGGTAAGTCTTTAGTTTCAATTCAAAAATTTGATTTGCAGTTTAAGTTGTGGTTCAATCAAATGGATACGACTGTTATATCTCAATGCGAAAATGTATCATTGTCAAAGTAATGAAATATATATCTTATCATTTTAGGATATTCTGTGATTTACAATCCCTGGCTATGCTTGATTTTTGAGGCCTTGGAATCTGTTACGTCATCTTTAAGTTTCACTGCAGCTGTGACATATGCGGCTAAGCTGTCAAGCACTACTACGGATAGTTCCATACAAGGGTTACTTGGTGGGCTCTACTACGGCGTTGGTAAGTTCTTTTTCATTTTCGAAAATTAATTTTTTTGTATATTTAATCTTATCTAATAAAATCGTTCGACAGGCAAAGGATCCGGAAGTTTGATCGGCGGATATTTGATGAAGGCATTAGGCACTCGACCGACCTATCAAATTTTCGCGGCGGTAACCTTGATAACAGGACTGATGTACTTCATCTTCAATGTTGCTTACCTGAAAAAGCGTCCTCAGGTAGAGGGTAACGATATAGTGAAGAAGAAGCCAAAGAAGCCAAAAAATCAAATTGAATTAGAAGGTGGCGAATCGATAGCTGGTAACGTTAGCAAGGGCAAAACTTACGCAATCGATAATGAAACCTTCAAGCTGGAAGAGAAATTAGATGCTGGATCTAAGGATATTGAGATTTTGAATAATGCCAAAAACCTTGGGAAAACGGACAAAACGGAAAATATCGGGAAATCGGGGGAATTGGATTCAATTAAATTGAGGAGTCAGTCAAATTTAGATAATTCTACGAGAAGGAGAAATTACGAGGGTGTGACGAATTCGAATTTTGAAAATGACGTCGGTGACAAGTGTGACGTCATTATCGAGAAGGAACCTGATGATAAAAAGTAGATAATTATTTTTTGTATTTTTTCATTTCTGACTCACGAATGATAAAGCGTATGTAGAGATTTATTATTTTTTGATTCAAAATAAAGAAATCGTTTTTGACGAAAAGCCAATCACAGAATTTCTTGCGCCAGATCATATTGTGTACAGTAAATGCTATCCATAGACGAAGTTGAAAACGTTCACAACTGTTAAATATTTAATTATTTATGTATATTAAGTAATAAATATAATTGTGCGACAATTGATTTGTATAACGCATATAAAATTTTATGTTTCATTAAAAACCATATTTATGCTTATATTCATTCCAAAAATAAAACAAGGTATTGATAATATATAATGATATTGATATATAATATATTATGATGTTGAACAACTATATAGTATGTTTATTATATAGAATCGTTAACGACAGGAAGCTCATTTTTTTATAATTATTGTCATCTTATGCAATTTGCACCCAGACATACTTCGCAGGGTTAATTTTGATTATAAAATGGTTTTGGAGTTAGAGGATGGTGACAAAGAGATAATTTTAGGTTAGGTTAGATTAGCTTAGCTTTTTTTTACTGTCATCTGTGAATAACGATATGAACTTAAAAAGATCGAAAATTTAAATATCGGCGGGTGCAAAATCTCAAATTTTTAGAGATCATACAGGGGATGTAAAGGCTTAAGAAAAAAAAAAAGAAGAAAAAACTTTAAGAGGCAGTAAATCGCATTCGAATCAATTAATTAATTTGATTTTGTATCATTCTCTGTCATTATTGCATTGAACTAGAGTTTGGTAACTGCTTTTTATGTACGGTATAACTTATTTTGATAGTAGAAGTGTAATGTATTTTACACGTATAAAAATCCCATTTTTTACATACCAAAATCCAAATTATCGACTAGTTTTATTAAAGAAAACGGGTTTATACACATTTTCGGTTGCTCGACTGTAATTCCACGTGAAAATGCATCTGTAACGGTCTGTTACAGTTTGTTGAACGTGTTAGAGTAATTTTTGTCATTTCGAGCAATTAGCGTTTGAACCTCAACCCGGCAGATGTCTTGACACTGGGTCACATAGTCAAATAGTCAAAACTTTGAATCTCAAAAAGTAGATGAACAATAGAAAAAAATCACCGAACCTTAATACATATATGACTATAAAAAATGTATAATTTAAAGAAATTATAAAAATGAATTTTTCAAAAATTTCAGACAAATAAAAATGGCAACAGAAATAAAAGTACAGAGTGTCATTAATAACATCTAATTATTTATTTATTTCTGTAAAGTAATATACCGCAATGAACTATGAAAATAGTAAAAATAAAAAATTATTCAAAGAATACCGATGTGTCCCAAGTTCAAAATATGATAAGATAACTACACAGATGCTTATCGGTATTGGACAATAAATTCCCACCGACTTCATCCCAGAAACAGTTACGAGTCTATATATGTGAGTAAAACACGGTGCTCTGGTCATTCATCCGTGAGAATCATCTTGAAGATGTTGCGCAAAGCGTCGATGTACCTGCTGGTGATAGGATTGGCATCTTCAGCAACGTTACCGGAAACAGTGTCCTATACAAAGATATCACGAAATGGCGAAGAACCGATTAAAGCATCAAATGGTCCAATGTCATGGGTAATGAGGTAAAGTATATAAAAATTAAAAAAAGCATAATCAATATTGTAAAAATCAATTTCATAAATTATTAAAATCATCATTAAAAGTCATTAATTTTTTACAGTCTTCTTAAACCAAAAAACGGCACCACCAGTACGGAAAACGAAGGCCGAAGTGGACAGGACATCAGCATAACAGTGTCACCAGTTTACGTACCACCCAAGACGCCTCAATTGCATAACGGGGAGGCAGTTGATTATCCATCTACTAAAAAGTGAGTTATTGTACATTTTTTCACTTGATTATTTTGTTGCTATCGTCTTTGATGATTTCGACTTTTTTGTTCGCCCACTATTTCCTGGTCATTTCTGTGCTAGGTACTCGACGTTGGACCTGGAAATGGTATCCAAAATGAATAGTTTGTCAGGCAAGACACGAGCCCAGGAGAGATTTCATCCCCCAGCTATATTTGAACACGACATCGCACATTCGAATAGCCTAAAGCATCAAGCGGATTCTTCGGACTCATCAGACTCCTCGTCCTCATCTTCATCTTCGTCTTCTTATTTAGATTCATCGGATAACTCTGGTCCACCTAATTTTGACAATACACCTGTTTTCCCGGGTTCCTACGATTACAAACCTCCGGATTTTTTCGCAATGAAACCAATGTCGAATCCACCACCTAGTTCAATTGACAGTTATGCGCCACCTTCAGACACGATTCCAAAGGTACACAATTTTCTATTATTATATGCTGTAGAGTATGTAAATAACAATATAGGTATGTATATGGTTATTTTTTTATTACAGATTCCAGATTCCTATGGACCTTCGCTTGATTCTTACACGCCGGATTCCCATGGACCACCGGACTATCATGATCATCATCCAGATGATCCAGAATTCACGCAACAGGTTCATTCCTCTAATTTTGGTTCCCGTCCGATTTACGGTGGCGAATTGCCACCGAAGCCAATTGAATATGCAGGACATTTTGATCATCCCAGTTTTGTCGACGATCCCTATATACATGATCATGATCATGATTTTCATCATGACATAATATATGATCATATACCGGAAGATCATACCACTATGAAACCGGAAATGATGGATCAGCGTTTAAACAGGAGGCCATATTCGTATTATTTTATTGGCAAAAAGTTATGGTATATTCCATTGTATTTTAGTATTTATTTTATTATTTATATTGCCGCTCTGGTTTTGAAAAGCGTTACCAGACACAAGATCAATTTCCCTAGCAATTTGGCAGCAGTAGCTGCCGCTGCCAATTCTGGTAGGAGCATGAAGGACTCTGATAGTCACAGCTGGTGGAACCTTACTGGCAAAGTTTTAGAAGGAATTGAAAGTGCCGCCAAAAAATATGAAAGGACTTCTTAGCTGTGTAATATCAAACGTGAACTATACATTTTGTTTAAAATTATTTTTATTTCTTTCGCATCGTGCACTCTTGATCGATAATATTGATACGTCGATTGAATTATCGATCTTTTGTCCAAGTCTTCGCCAGATTTTCAAAAAGATAATCAAGCCAATTGGCATTGCTCAAGTTTTCTTTTTGACCGAGTGACATATCGGTAACGAACTTGAAAAATGAGTGAGACCATTTCTTAACAAATTAGCTTGAATTTATCTTGAATTTTGGCATTCAAAGGGAATTTGATCGAAAATGTTTGTAATTGAGTTTAGATATTTTTTTATGATGATCAGGCAACTAATCCTTTTTGAAGTATTATTTGCCTTTTCACCAATTACGCCATACACTGTATAATTTAAAAAATTTCCTTATAGGATGAATCGAATTAAGCGAATTTACTTGAAACTGTTTGTATATAACGAAGTATAATAACGTTTTGAGTGAAATTGAGTGAAATTTCAATTTCCATTTCAACTGTATTTGTACAAATTAATATCATGCTACTTATTAGTGTGCAAATTAGATATATCATAAATGAAAAAGAAACTATTGTAAAATACCATAATTTTACATTCTTTCAATAGTAATAAATAAAAAATTGCATAAACCGAATACGTTGCTAATATTGATTTTATCACCCATTTAAAATCTGTGAATATATCATGTATAATGACACTGCTTATAGTAATATAAAAATAATTATTACAAACACAATCCAATCTATTAAATGCATCTACCCTATTTGCTCCGCCGCCTGCTCAACATTCTCAAGTTTAAAAATCAAATTCAATTTAAAAACGGTAGAACGTCAAAAGTAAATGATCAGAAACAATGTATTTCTGAAGTAAATCCACTGCAACGTACTAGTTGCTTAGTGCATCACTACGAACTGACCAGTAAATGGACGAGTTCATGTAAATACAGTAACAGTAATACATATACATATACAGTAATTTTAACACGGATGTCCATTCACTGAAGCCTTTTCTTAAGGCGTTCACCTACTGGTAGATTTAGTCTATCTAAAAAAAGTTAGTCTAAAAAAATGAATACATTTCTAAAAATCGATAGTGCCCTGTATTTTCAGGGTAAACTAATCAAGTGTGTTTGTTTCTAACTGAACTCGCATCACTGACAGTACCTCACATGATTATCACTCCCGATTAGAGTATTGTAGTTTCAACGGGACTTGGCTACAAACTGCTAATCGAATGGTCTAATACGAGACAGTCATAAGTAGCAAGTAGCGAAAAGTATGTAGCAGCAAGTAGATAGCTACCGGTTTTAGGCTACCTGACTACTGTTACGATATATCTGAAGTCCTGTTATAACACATTTTCATTACGCGATAATATTTTCAACAAACTTATCTATTACTGTAATCGGTAATATCACACATTCTTATAATCACCACGTGCCCAGTTGATTAAATTTGACAGAGTTTATTTCCATGAAAATTTGAATACGATTCTGTACTGAATGATTTATACAAATACGAAAGTAACAGTAAAAATATATTAAAATTATTTATAACAAAAATTCGAGATTTCATCTCTCCTAAGGGTAAGCTCTTATATCGAGGAAACTCTTAGCAAGTATTAATGGATCTGCACATTTTTTTGCCCGATTCAATTATTCATTAATATCGGAGTCGATGTATTTGAACAGCTCTTCAATTCTTGAAAACTGATGTGTCGCAGAAAATGAGGAACAAAAAGGAATTTTTACATTAAATCGTAATAACAGAAACATTGAAGTTGAAAATGTATAGATCCATTCATACTTGTTTTAGCTAAAAATAATGCTGAATTAATCAAAATCAGGATCATTTTGCCCCCTCGAAATTGCAAAACTTTCGTATGAAAAAAATTTTTCCATCTTTACTTATTTCAGAAATATCCGTCCGTGTTAATGAAATTAGGACACCCTGTATAGGAAATAGAGTGACAAACAGATCAATTCAATGACCGCATACGGTACTGAGGTGATTAAAACTGGTTTATCTATTTTAGGTAATGGTTAATAAATGGAAGCCCACTGGTTATCATTGATTACAATTAAGAAAATGGAGCTGCTAATATTAAATTTTATTAAGGACAGTCCTAGATAGAACAGGCTGGAAGGAAATGCAATATCTAGTCCAACACGAGGTTTCAATTTTATCGGTCAATACTTAAAAAATTCCAATGATCTGTTTTGAAAAACCATCTCAAAACTGAAAGCTATTTAGGTTGACCAAAGTCTGAAATGATTTCTAACTCTTTTTCCGCCTAATGATGTTTGACTTTTTAGTTCCGTTCTTTACGCAATTGGGTCGTCATAAAGCACGTGTTACAAACATTGGAAATGTAATGTCCAACATCCATATCGTCCCGACCAATGAAATTTGTATCACGCTGTACATGTTTCAATACCTTATACATATGTTATATCATATTAATTACTAGCATAATATTTTTTTAACTCTTCGTTACACTCATAATAAATATATTTTTTCCTCAAAATCACAAATACAAAATATGTTGCAATGAAATATTACAAATATAATTCTGAATTATATTCCATTATACTGTTACTAAAGAATACTGTGATTTAATGGGTATATAACAAAACATTATTAGGCGACTCAGTTTTGTATTCGATTGTACAATTTTTTAAATGACCCAAATAGAAAATCGCTTAGAAAAGTTACATCGACTAAATATCTTCAGGGCATAATACTCGTTCGTAGAGATCGGTAACAATTAGTACATGGACGTCAAATGAGTGTTTATTTAACGTTTCTTGTGATACAGTTACAGTCATCTGAGGAAGGCGAACTGGAACTTAGCACTGAGTTGTCGAATCGTCCAGTTCTTCATAAGATTTAGTCAGGAACGGTTCCACATTATGAATTCGTGGAGCCCGTTTTAAATACAGTATAAAAAATAGGCCGAATAACCTGTAATTGGAAAAATTAATCGAATAAGTATATCCGATTATTTTCTTCAAAATATTTTTTTTAATACCATCAAGTGTTCTACGAAATCGTCATCCGGTATCAATTTCTATTTTAATTACTTCAACAGGCAAAAGAAAAATGTATAAATAGCCTTGAATTTTTGGAAGTGAAATTTTAATGCACGAGTGTTGATCGGGTTGAATGATACAAAAAAAAAAATTTTTTATTTAAAAAATTGTTATTCAGTGATACGTGTGACGTTTTCACACATTACATTTGACTATACAGGTTTGTATTCAATATAATATGAATTGGCGATTTTCGAATCTGAACGACCAATACTGTTTATCGTATCGATACACGATAGGGGAAATAAAATAATTGTTGAATCTACTAACGTAACATGTTTTATTGACTGTAGTCAATATGATCATTCCATTTGAATCCTTTCTATTTTTTCTGTCATTATAATCAACATAAAGCCATTAGAGGTCACTTCCCGTTAAAAGCAAATAGTCAGTCAAATGCCAAGGTATCACAGTGCCATGATTATAATTAGCGGCAAAGTTTGATGACATCGAATTAGTAAATGATCATCTCTTGAGATAGCCATGACGTATACTTTTGTGTCTGGGACCTTGCATCACTCAAACGTATAGCTTTGAATGATTTGAGGCATTGAATAGTTTGAGTTACGATTTTTCAAACCGGAAGACACGATATCCTCCTTACGCCGATTCGTCATTTTACCTTCGTTCTCTCTCTTGATGTAACTTCCGGAATTTAATCATGCACATAAATAATACATACTCTCAATGTAATAACGATGCGTGCGTCTAATTATAAATGTTTCTAAAAAGTTTCAACATTTTCGAGCGATAATATTTTTGTTTAAAAATTCATTGCGTTTTATATCTACACTCCGATTATTATCATTGATAATAATTACATGACGTCATTAGTATCAAAAAAGCATAGCTTCGATAATGCAATGATAATTTTTTTAAATATCATTGTTACTTACATCGATAAACTCTCACGAACTAAATTAATCATCATGAATGATGAATGAACAATCAACAACAGATATTATTATTGATAGTAGAAACATTGATACATGTATTTATTGTTTATCATATTTTCAGAAAAAAATGGAAACAAGGTTTTTTCATCTTATGATCCTACTGTCGATATCAGTTCAATCGTTATCGGCAGTAGAGTCGGAAACATCCGAAGTGGAGTCGATTACCGGCACGAGGGAACCGGAAGATCTAACGACGACGCCAACTCCCGTTTTAGTTACAACCGTACAATCCTTCCGGTATGTGATTTAGAATAAAAATTGCTTTAAAAATTGTTCTTTAAATCTCTTACGCTATTATAAAATCGGTTACACAAATAGTGGTCGAAAGTGACATTTTTCTACTAAAAATTATTGAAAAATACATTCTATAATAACAATAAATTTATGTTAGATCGATAAAAAATTAATCTTATTTACGTCATTAGACAATCACGATGGTATCGTTATGGCTACCATGGACGACAGGATGATGCAATGAAACCGAATGGCTATCACGACGATCACGAAGTTGACGACGGTCACGATGACCACGTCGATGTTCATGACGATCATCACGATGACGACATGAAAGCATTAGCAGCAACAAACGATGACTACTGGGGTGGCTATTATGATTTCCTAATCAATGAAGGAAGTTACAAATTCTGGGCCGTATTTCAAGTAAGTCATCATTACGTCATTATCCATTCATGAGTTCGATATTTAACCCTCTCTACGTCTAAAATCAAGATCCCAATGACATAGCCTAAGCTGAACAGACCACGTGGGTCAAAAGTGCATTGTAATAGGCAAACGAGTCATCGAACGAAACTGGTCGTAATATTTGTGTCGTTTTGTACATGGAGGGTTAAATAGTTTTTTGTCCCATAATTAAGTCAAGGATAAAAATGCTTTGTGATTTTTATAAAACTTCAAATGATATCACGTCGACGGGCATAACGAATTTTTAAATAACGATAATGCTTCACAACAGCTTGCCACCGCGGGGCTACTCATCTACAGCGGTTTTGCGGCACTTTATTACGCAAAGGTCAATCCACCAACCGATGACTACGAGGATTACCTACTGCGAAGACGTAGATCTATAAATCGACCGTCACTGGAAAGGACGTTCCTGGGGCTCCGACCTGAGACATTTCAGTTGATAGTCGACGCCATTGCTAAAGAATTTCATTGACGATATACTTTCAATAAATGTCAATCGGGGATTGACATATTCTGATACCTCAATCTGCGGCTTAGGGGATAACCTGATACAGCAAGAGTGACGTTTACTCGTTGCCATTTGAACTCGCGTAAAATTCATTAGGTAGACCTTGTAGGATGTATTGAATATATGTACATGCGTCTGCTGGACTTCTACGTGAGTTTGAATAATTGATAGTAGAATTGATTGCGTTATATGCCTAGTTGAAATTTCAGTTTGAAAATCCAGAGTCCGTCATGGTCCTAGATACAGTTATACTGGTTGAGTAGGTAGCTAGGTAGGTCTTGGACTTATGGAACATAATTTTTACTAGGGTAGGTACCTGTATTGACTGATCTGCTTGTTACGTGTTTAATGTAATCGATCAACAATATCGATTGAAATCAAGTCAGAGGTATTAGAGTATATAGATAGTCAATTTATCAAATTTTATTCCGATTAGTTACAAAGTCTTGTATTCGTGTTTACTTTTAAAATACGATTCGAGATTTTGATTACTGGAAAGTAGGGCTGACCCTTTCAATAATATCATCTTTACGTTCTTACGTGATGTACTTCGTATGATTATGTAAGTTTTCATGGTTAACATAAAATTGTAATATATCGAACACACGCATTGTTCAGAATATATGTATTCATTAATAAAAATATACATCTGTCAGTTTGATACTGATTTTAGTTTTCGTATTAGTTCTCAACGGACTAGTTTAGTTCCAAAAAATTCCGTCGGAGCAAACTGTTACGGAGTTAACGTACAAATTTTCGCTGTCAAGTTATATTTTAAATTACTTTTTTTTTTGTTCAGTAAAGCTTTGTAATTCTGCAGAAAATCATCAAGTTGATAACTTTTTTTCCACTTTAATTCTTCGTCATTATAAACGAATTACACATGCGTTGTTAATGGCGTAAATTATTATTGGTAATTATGTGTCAAAAATGAGACCAAATTTTTATACGAATTTATTAATAATAATAATAAAGCACTAACCCTTCCGGCTTTACCAATCTGGTTGCCATAGTAGTGGGAGTAATATTCGTGGGAACGAAACGTCTTGCCGAAGCGATTTCACAAAATTTTGCATATTCCTTCCACTTCGCAGCTGATCCACGTTAAAGTAAGGGCTAAGGGAAAAAAAGGAATACAAGCGGCCGCTAAATATTCAACGTATTAAAACGGCCAATAAGAATCGCACAAAAAATGTCGACCGATAAATCAAGATGGGAGGAGGGATTGGTCCAGAGAGATTGGTGGAACGAGAAGGGGGTGCTGGTCTCCACTGCGTCGAACCCTTTGCAGCCTCAGAGGCAAATTTTCTTGTCGAACGGCAATGTAACGAGAAGGCCCCCAAGCATTGTAAGAATAATACAATGGCGTAGCCGCAGCAATCGCGATTGGCATATACTTTAGGTAGTTTATTGTTTCACGGTCTCTTGACGCCATTGCAAAAATCAACCGCGGGCGTCCTGACATTCCCCCACGTTCGCGACGGCGTTTACGACGTCCAGTGGGAAGCCAACGGCGTCTCAAGGGATGACGACGCTCCTCAGTGATTTTGCAAAATTTCCGATAAATCTAAAGTACGGGTCTGATAAGTATCCACAGGCGTCCTGGACGTCGGAACGTCCACCGTCCCTTAATTGGTTGCAAAGATTTGGATAAAAAGATATATGATTTAAAAACTACTACACGTTTATTGAAGAATAAACGGAATAAATGAAAATAAATATAAATCACCTGTTTAAGATGACGCTTATAGATCATTATAGATCTTCGTATCGGTGCTAAAGATCTACTTAAAGTATACGACGTAAATTATATAGTATCTATATGCGATTTGGTTTCTGAAATTTACTGATCGTCCAGCCACCCCCTTCACCCTCCCAGCCACTCGTTCTCTTCCTGCGGACGATCAATATCTTCTTCTAAGAAGTTCATCAAAAAACCGGTTCACATTGCTCGCGAACAATACCTTGCGTTGCGTGTACGAGCAAAGCTGCCCCAAGGTCACGTACACATTTATACATACGTGCGTGAGAACGCATTGTTCCGATTTTACGAAGGAATTCCAACTTCCGGTTACTTCCGATAAATTCCACGAAATACACTGCAGGGTATCTCCTTTCTTATCTGTGAATATATACTTGGCCGTGTTTGAACAAATCTCTAAATATAACACTGCGTTAGAGAAGCTGTCAAAAATAAAATAAACAAAACATTTTCGTATGGTCCACACGGTCGTACCTGAAATATAATCAACCGAATCTCCACGTTAATTACACATTTAAAATCTTTGTTTGCACCATACACGACAAGATGTCCTTATAAATAACGAAATTAACGTCACTGCTTGATTATATAATATATTTATGTCTAAAATTATAATGTTTTCACGAGTTAAGGGTTATAAATAATTAAATAGAATATATTATACAGAATCCGTTATTCCATTCACGCCAAATGATTATTCAAAAATTCATATTTTTAGTGGTCGATCGCACCGCCATCTATGTTCTCGCGCGTCATTTAACAACGCCTACCTGTCTAGCGATAAATGTCGAGAAAAGAAAAGAAACGATGACAAGCAACGAAGCATTCGTAATGTCCGCAATTATCACTACGTAATTTGAATATATACAGGCGAGGGCGCCACCGTCGTCTCATACAAGATATAACATGCACTTATGTGTCTATGATGGCTTAGGACGTGCATATAATTCTTCGCTGTGCTGTGTTTTCTACGTGTAGTACGAAAAAGCTAACGCGTAGATACACGAACTCCGAGACCCTTCTTCGGACAAAGGAGTCACGACTAACTTAAATAACTGCAAGATGGCGACGCGGCACGATTATCTGGCGGAAAAACGTTAGAATGTCGCTCACTGGATTCCGGTGTACATGCCGGGCGTACCTCTGCGAGTCGGACCGTTTATTGTTGTTAGAAATGGCACGCACTGTATCGTGCACAAAACTTACTACACTGTATTCCAGTGTCCAAAAATTCACAGTGTAAACGATATCTAAGATAGAAACACAAAAAAAAACACATAAACTCAACAATTATAATTATAATTATGAAATAAAATATGTGTATACATATCCATTGCAATTTTAGATATTATAATTAATACGAATCTACGTTTTTTAAATTTACAGTCAGGTCGCCATCTAGGTGGGCGCGCATTTTTTGAATTAATTATGACCATCGGATCAGCTCGGATTTGAATTCTTTCCGTGAACGACATCGTTCCGATGGTTACCATAACAGCCGAGATTGATCGAAGTCAGCACGAAGTCGTATAGTTAATCTATTTGCGCTGATTCTCGACTATGCTAATTTTAATGGGAGGGAAATACCGTAATCCGATGAATAATTGTTTTAATCGCCGTACGATCGTGTCTTTTGTATATATATATATATATATATATATACACATATATCCCATGAATCCACGCGTGCAAGCTGCGCGCGCTGCACTGTGGGAAACTTAAACTTGTGAATCGAGTCTCATTCCGTCGTAGTTCTCAAGACTGGCTGGCTGCTTTGTTTAAATTGTCTTGGTATATACTTGGCTTTGTCTGGGATGCATATGCATCCATATATATATATATACACAGGACACTACGCATGCCTATGCACAAGTAAACTAGTAATACCCTGACATATTATGCGCGACGGCGTTGGCATCGTACGTGCCTTTACCAGAACGTGTTTCTATTAGCACTTGCTGGCTGTGCAATTACGTTACATACAATGCGCGTAAAAATTATTACTGTAGAATTTTAACTGTGTGACGTGAAGACAGAAATATCACGGCAAAAGTGAAAATTCATTGTTTAACATAAAAAAACACAATTCCAACGAAAGAAAATGTTTAAGTTCTAACAATTCGCTGGAACATACATACGCTAGCGCGACATATAAATTTACCTAGTTAAACAAAATTTAATAAATCTAGGTCATCCGGAAAATCTAGTCCGTTAAAATGAAACGACACCAGAAACCAGGAGTCATAAGGTGGCAATGAATGTCCAGTTTCGTCGAATAAACCAACGCGTTTAAAAATAGGTAATTGCCATAAGAGACTGAATGCCGCGTCCCCATATGTATTCGTCAGATCCATGACACACTTAATTAACATATATCCTATGCCGTGACTCGAAACCGTTTGAAATAGTCAAACGACACAGTGTCGAACTGCTTACTAAAGAAAAAACCTATAGTACCTGTTCATTGTACAGGATTCGTTGGCTTATTTTTTATTTCCATTACTTTAAGATAATCATTGCCAAGTGAACCAACTATTAAACTGGAACGCATGCGAGGTTGGTGGAGCGATTTGTGTGTGCGCTGTCGTCCGCGGTCAATGGCTGCGCGCTTTTACTGCCATGAGGAAGAGGAGGGAGGATCGAGGAGAGTAGGAGTGGGAGAGAGAGAGAGAGAGAGAGAGAGAGAGAGAGAGAGAGAGAGAGAGAGAGAGAGAGAGAGAGAGAGAGA
>JARQTI010000682.1:0-47934 GCA_030142655.1 Trachelus tabidus
TTCTGCGAGATTTCGATTTAGTCTCAATTTTATATTTTTAATAAATTTTGAAAGTAAATCAAAATCAAATTATATTTTATAAAAATGGAATTGCTACACGAGTGTCAAGTTGGCAATGCATTTTCTTAAAAATGTCTTGAAATGTTTCAGCAATAGGCTTTTTTAATAGTTCTTGAGAAGTTCTATATTAACCGGTCTCGTTGTAAGGGTGGCTTTGGGAATCAGCGGTGAGTAGCGGAGAACCTCTGCCCGCGAAGCTACGCGTTCATGTTCACGTTTAGCTCGGCTACGATGGGATTCGCTTTGTCGACGGAGGCGATGATCACAAAATCCTACTTCCAGAGACTCGCTGCTACGATTTAGCGCCATGATTTTGGTATCGCCTAAAACCATAGCATTGTGCATCTCCCTACTCATCTCCACTCATCGCTGGTGATGGCTATAGGCTGTGCTTGACAGATTAATAAAACTCATGGGAGGGCTGCCTCTTCCATTGACATATCGACCAATTTCTTTCTTGCCTGTGAAATCTCCTCTTTTGAGTTTTAATTTTTCTGCGTATTGATAGCATAATTTAACGTTACTCACGAATGAACGTAATTTGTCTTCTGTCAAATAGAATCATTCACATTGGAGACTTATACCGGTGACGCCCTTTTACTCATAAGAATACGAAAGACAATTAGTCAGACCGTGTGTGACGTGATACGGATAGGGTTGTGAAGAAAAGTCACAGTTTTTAAGTACCCTGCTTAAAAATGGATAGCAAGGGTCGGAAGGTCATCGTATGTGACAATGGAACAGGGGTGAGGTTATGCGCTTATCTTCTTGACCACATCCCATTGAAATTTTCTGTTGCTTTTTTTTCTTGGTAAATGTTTGACTTATGGTATTAATTATATCCTCACAGTTTGTCAAATGTGGATATGCTGGAGCAAACTTTCCAGAGTATATTTTCCCATCAATTGTTGGCAGGCCTATTATCAGAGCTGTTAATAAGATTGGAGACATCGATGTGAAGGTATTTTATATATTGTATGATATACTAAAAATGATAGTTATAGGCTAATCTTTTCTTTTGTTTTAATCGTGATCAAGGAAATGATTTTAGAATAAATTCAGTTACCTTAAGTACTAGGAAGATTCAGTTTAGGCAGTGGCATTTAAATACTTTTATGTGACGAATACGTGGAGAATGAAAAGCATTGAAGAATCAGGAGTCACGTATAACTTGCATATAATCTATAAGAGTTTGAAAAATACTTGCATTACTTCGGAAGAACTGACTGCATTGAATTTTCTTTATGAATGTGAAGAATTCTGACAAACATCTTTTTCTCTTTTCACTTTCATTGACATCCATGCAAATCCTTTTTTCTCTTACAGATGCTTCTGCATGAAATTCTCCATGTTCATGATTAATCTATTTTGGTTGAGTAACTTATTTTTAATTAGTTAAGTTATATTCATAGTTTATTTAGTTTTTAATTCTATAATTTAATTTTCAGCAAGAACTTTATGTTCGTGTAAGTCAGTTTATTAAATTATTTAAAGTGTGCCAATGGTGCTAAATGCTGATTAAATAAACTAAATCAGGAATGCTTTATTATATGTTGATACAAAAATAAAAAACGTTTTTCATCATTGATTTGTTATGTGATGTCCACTGAGTTCTTTATGTTAGAAAGAAATCACACAAATTGGTTAAAGGAAATTTTGTTTAGTGCATTTTAAATTCTATAATAATTTCATTAATTAAAATTGGATATAATATTGGAATCATGCAATATCATAATTATAAATGTTAGTACAAAGTCTCATTATTGAACTTGTACTTAAAACTAAGATACTTCATATTCAATGAAAAGTTCAATATTTCATAGATAAATAATACTTCTTGTATTAATAACATCATAAGTAACAATTACACAGCAGTTATGTATTAATGAAATCTGCTTGACCTACTAATTTCTCAATTGGATTTAATCAGTGTTGTAAGCAGTTGCAAATTCAATGAAAATAACCAGAATTATATAATATTCATTTTGTTGTTTTTCAACAATTGCAAATAACTTCAAAATATTTATCCATGCATTTGTCACTTGGGTGTATATATGTGACTCTGTCTGTTTTTCCAGTTAATAATATTACTTAATATTTTTGTGTGCTTACATTTGCTCTCATAGGATGTGCTTAACATGCCTGTAAGTTTATTGTTCTTCATGTCATTAATATTCACATTAATTACTAATCACAATCAGCACATGTTTTAAATATATTTGTACTAGATCCATGTTTTGATTGTGAACTAACTTTCTCAAATTATTGTGTAAAATGATAATGAGAAAAATGTATTGGAGATGAGAGCTGTTATAACAATGAAGAGTGTGCTTTTATTTGGTTCAAAGGTTTATAGTTAACCAATTACATTACCATTAACACACAGAAAAGCAGTGTAGTTATTATTCATTATCATGGAATTTAAACTATCAATTTTCTTCCTAAAACATATTTGAAGCAATAATATTCATATAGTGAGGAATGAACTATAAGTCCTATAAATTCAGATGGCCTGTAACAACTATCACGGCACATATATTTTTTACAATAATTAAAAAACTTTTAAAGTAAGGTACTTACAATTTTTGTTTAGAAGAGTGTATCGTTGATTGAGTATTTTTCATCAGTTATAATGACAAGGGTGCGCTAGTCCATGTGTAGCTCCATTGTGTTTTCTATAATGAACATAATTATTTATCGTTAATATAGGATTTAATGGTTGGGGATGAAGCGAGTAAACTTCGGTCCATGTTGGAAATTAGTTACCCAATGCAAAATGGAATCGTTAGGTACGTTTTAAAATAGTTAAATTCATACTTTTCATCAAAGATAATTCATTATGTTCTCGACGCAATATCCAGGAACTGGGAGGATATGTGCCATGTGTGGGACTATACATTTGGAACGGAAAAGATGAATATCACACCTAGAGAATGCAAAATTCTTCTTACGGAACCTCCAATGAATCCAACAACGAATCGAGAAAAAATGATCGAGGTGAGGAGCACAATCGTTTAAGCAATACTTAAGAATGTAATAACCATTAAGAAATTGTATGCATTATTTTATATAACGTGATGCTCATTGTATATGACATTAGGTGATGTTTGAGAAATATGGTTTCGCTGGAACTTATATAGCCATTCAGGCAGTCCTTACCCTGTACGCTCAAGGTTTAATCAGCGGGGTCGTCGTAGACTCAGGCGATGGTGTGACCCACATCTGTCCAGTATATGGGGAGTATGCTCTAACGCATCTTACGCGAAGATTGGATATCGCAGGCCGTGATATTACCATGTATCTTATCAAGCTTCTTTTACTACGTGGCTATGCCTTTAATCATTCAGCAGATTTCGAGACTGTGCGAATGCTTAAAGAAAAATTGTGCTACATAGGATATAACATAGAAACCGAAGAGAAGTTGGCACGAGAGACCACCGTTTTGGTAGAGTCCTATACTGTAAGTAGGAATCTGCATTTTGTAGTATTATAAATTTATGCAATGATCTATGCTTATCGTTGTAAATAATCCTCAGCTTCCTGACGGCCGTGTTATAAAAGTTGGTGGGGAGAGATTTGCTGCACCAGAAGCACTGTTCCAGCCACATTTAATTAATATAGAAGCGCAGGGAATAGCTGAATTAGTGTTCAGTACAATTCAGACTGCTGACATTGATATGAGAGGCGAATTGTATAAGCACATAGTATTGAGTGGCGGTAGCACAATGTATCCTGGACTTCCATCTCGATTAGAGCGTGAAATAAAGCAGTTGTACCTCCAGAGAGTACTTAAAAACGATACGACTAAGTTAGGGGTAAGTGGTAGCCGCTATATATTTTGTATTTATTAGACTAATGGGATGCTAACTTTATTATAATTTGAGATTATTTGGGCTTTACTGATTAATTGCAGAAATTCAAAATAAAAATTGAAGACTCACCACGGCGTAAGGACATGGTGTTCATGGGAGGTGCAGTGCTAGCTGAAATCACTAAGGATAGAGATTCATTCTGGATCACTCGTGAGGAGTATGAAGAAAATGGTCTCAATGTGTTGAAGAAATTACGTTAGAATCGCCAGGGGAATTAACATGGATAATGAATAATGTAAGAGACTATATGCTGAATAGAATTGGTGATCAGCGTTGCTTACAAATGATATATGCAACAAGCGCTGCTCACAAGACATTGTGCGCGCGGGGATCACGAAAGTGCATTAAAAACTTCTCTAATGAACTTCCTTGATGGCCAAATAAAGTTATATTTTATTCCGTTCTTAAGCAAATGTATGTTCGAATTTTTATGTAATAGTGTAAATACTGATTTGAATGTATCACATAGACATGAACAATCGTAGTCGTAACGAACCGTATGATATCCAGGATTCGCGTTACCTGTCTTTGCCGATACAGTTTTATTTACGGTCAGAAAGTGATAAAATATTGATTGAAGATTAAGACTATTGTTATTGACGTGAAAATGAATCAGTACTCTTGTTCTTTTTCTTTTTATTCGAAAACGGTGTTCTCTTTCTACAGCAAGTCTTTAATTAATATTATTACAGTTGGAGTATTAATAATCCGTTAAATGTATGTTTTCTCATATTAGCCACTGTCACCTGTACATCATCAGATTTTTTATACCCACTTAATGAATGAAGGGGAGAACGAGAGTATAAGAAAATGGTGCATTTAAAATACGAAAATTCTAGGCCCGAATGATGAACGTTCCCAGTAATTTAAATGAAGTTCTGGTTACAATTTACAATAAAGTGTTGTTAAGCTATTTTACAGCTGTATATAGCCTAGGACAATTTTGTATTTTTAATTTTAAGGTCGAAAAAATAAATTTAATTCTTAATACAATTCCAGTAGTAATCATAATGTGTAGCAGCAACATCATGATTTTGTGAAGACATCCAACTAATACTTATGATCCTTAACTTCTGGACGTTTTAGATTTTTTTATCTCTTTCTGTCCATAAATAAGCTATCTTTTATTCGTTGGCAATCGCGCAACATTTTTCTATTATTTACCGTCATTCAACAATTAACGACAAGTCCCAATGAACGGAATTCGTAAAAATGAATATACAATTTTTATAAAATACCTCAACTGTTTTTTTTTATTTACTTACTTTATATATATCCTCGATACAATAATGAATTAATATACATCTGTTTGCACTATCCAAAGCGAAGAGTTTTAAGATCGGAAAGAACGGAAGAAAATTCTTCAATTGCTTTGGCATTCGATCGTATATCGTTTTCAATCAATGTTTTATATTCTTATATAATATATATATATATATATATAAATTTGCATTGGACCTGGTATCGGGATCCAAACACAGAAATAATAGTGTTTGTAATGCTCCGTAGTTCTCGAGTAATTAGGTATTGTGAAGGAAACGGCACACGATCAGAAACGACTTTCACATTCCACAGCCCGAATATAAGTCTTGACATTTTTAAATTAGATGCTTTCCGATCGTAGAACCTGAGGCTATGGACATAATAAAAATGAATACCTACACATTGTTCATGCCATAAGAGGCATGGTTGTTCTATCTAAGAGTATAAGGGAAACAATACCACATGTCAAAAGGAACAACTTCAATTGTCCTACACGACATCTAGAGACAATCATAATCTTTCAATTAGAAAAGTTAATATCTTCATTGATAGTCTCTTTAATACCGACGTGACAATATTACATGTCATGCTAATGAGATTACTGATCAAGAGGAACGGTACGTACGGTCACGATATGTACCTGGAGGGAATAGAAGAACTAGACGTTAAATCTGTCTACACGTTCTTTGGTACCTAGCGCTTTCCCACGTCATACTCTTAGATGCAACTATGCAAAATTGATTAGTGATTAGAAGTTGAATGTCCATGGCCATCGAATTTAATTTGCAAAAAAAGTGGAATCAATTACATGCATGACGATGGAGAACATAATATTTCACAGAACCGTAGGTCTTTACTTTTAAGTCTTCGTAATGCAACAGCATTATGGTTGTAATATATGTATTGTGACGTAGTCCTTACTAATGGACAGAATTATACGGACGAGGGGAGTAATTGTTCTTGTTGAATAATACTAAACAAAAGAGAGGAAAAAATCCGAGAAAAACCGTAACTGAGTGTGATGTTCCATGATTGATAGTCGCTTGAACGACCGATTATTTCCACAGTATTTCTGAAATTTTACTTGATCAGGACTTTCGGATCTTACTTGTATGCTGATTTTAACTCTACAACGGTACACTTGTGTTATATATGTGACACTCAGTGTATCATTCTAGGGCTATGATGGCAGTATACAGGTAAATTTCAGAAATTGCCGGATATACCTTTTAACAATTATTTACGACACGGACATTCGTATCGTTCACAGTATGTCTAACGATTAACGTTTAAAAAATATCGTTTGTATTATTTCTATACGTTTAACTGTTTAAAGTAATGTCTACAGTAAAGTGCCATCATTGTTGGGGGAGCATCCGTACTCCTTAGTAAGTTCTCTTCGTTCTCAGTTAATTTTTCTAACGCAGCATAATATTCTTTATCAAATATCCCTGAAAAGATGAAGTACAGCGTAAGAGTATCTTGATGAGAATTGAGAGTAGAGAATATGAATTTTATTGTGCAACGTTATGCGTACCCTGATCAATATTTCCTCTGCCAAGTATTGTAAAAGCCAAGAAGAGAATGTCTCTGTAAATAGAAAATGGAACCTGTTCCTCTACTTGATGTTTACTTCTCTCCAAAGCCACTTTTTTAATAGGTTCCCCCAAATCGTTGTGACGCACATGCGTTATCACTGACTGCATCAATGTTCTATCTTCTGTATTATTAGATTTCCATTGAATGTACATAGGTAACCGATCCATATGTAACCTCTCGTTATCCCACATTGTTCTCACTCCCACCAAGCCTGTATTACTTTGGATTTCTTTATCGTCGTCATTGCTTAGCCACAACTCTGGGAGATGACTGGTCAGATTGATTCGTTCAAAGTACCAAATAAGATTCCAGTAGACAATCGGATGTTCTTCAATGAACTTGTGCTTGGTTAAACATAAGTCACCTTCTTGACTCAGTACATTTTCCAATTCTTTTCGGAGTACTAATGGATTAAGATACGGCACGGTAATGGGTTCAGGCATTTCTCTTGGTTCTTCCAAGAGTTGAATTAATGCTCCAGTCAAAGGATCATTAACTCGTTTGCCTTTTTCGCATCTTATTAAAATATAAATAAAATATCATTAGTCCTATTGTTATTATTATATTGGCTTCTATAATATCTTACCTATAGTCCAGTATCGTTACTGTGAGAAGTGGGACGGTGGCCTTGTCGCAGAACTGACAAATTGTGTTCAGATTAGAATCCTCAGGTTGCCAGCCAGCCATAATTTCCTCATCGTATAAAACAGCGGCGCAGTGATGACATCTACTGGCTGTAGAGAGGATCAACTCTATGGCAAGGCGATCCTCCAGCTCTCGAGAACCTTTTGGATATAGACACTCTGCGAGTTCGTATACCGAACTCAGATCCACACTCAAATCACCTGTAACAGTGTCGGCCATGTTAAAAAGTCATGAAGGATTTCGTGCATGATCACGGTTTTATATTCATTCTATAATACCTACCAGAAATTCTGGCAGGCACCTCGTTGCGATCTTGCTGAGATCCGTCTGTGAGTGAATCTAAGGATTCGTGAGAAATTCCGTATGCTAATCTTTGTTCGCGTTCTTTAAGTTTTACCGGCGTGCTAGTTGCAGAAATTGCTTCTTTTATCTCGTCGAATTTCTTCACTACCGTTGTTGCTGCTGATTTCAAACTATTCAAACCGCCCAGAATTAGCTCATTAGATTTCTTTCCGGTTAAACTGGAGGGGCTGAAAGCAGATTGATGATATAGCAAACACAACATTAACAATCATCAAAATTTACATTGACTGCTGCATACTATTACGTTGTCTTTGTTCTTATCTTAATTGAAATTCTCACATACGCACCTGATATAATTGGAGACGAGACTAAGAGATTCGAGTTGGTTTGACGATAGCAATTCCTTATGTTTAACAAATGCCAGCTTGCCAGTGGAATATCGTCTACATTGTTATGTAAAAAGAGACCCAACATACATGCAAATAATAATAAATAAAGGAAAATCAGAAAGTAATTCTCGCTGACTAGCTTCCAATAAAAAGTAACACTAGTTTGGATGAAGCAATATTAAACTATAAAGCATTTCTATTAGCGAATAAAAAATTATAAGACTCAACCAGTATCGTGGTAAAAAAAATTAATGCAAAATATTTTACGTGCAACGATGCATCATTGTCCAATCTCACAAATCTCATACGTGTCAGGTGGTTTGTTAAATGCTTTAACGATAACAGAAACATATTATAATTGCTTACCCAAAGCTGAGTTTGAGACTGGATCCCAAACTGGATAAGCTCGATGCGACACTATCTTTGTTTTGTGCCCAAAGGCTGCTGATTTCCAGTCTTTCGCGGTCCCTCTCTTGTTCGCCTTGTTGGGCAACCGAATGAGGCATAGTTTCGCTTCTCTGCAGGTGACTTCCAACAGTTGCACCTGCTTCATCTACCGCCTGGTGAAACGTTGCACTTCTCGGCAACACATTGCTAATGAGATGCAAGTAAATAAAATGTTCAGGATGTGCAAGCAGCTGCACCAATACATATGTTTGTATTGATTCTGTGCAGCATGCAAATATAATTAACATTACAAAAAGCTTATAATAATATCAATAGTAAGGCAACCTTCTGAACAGAAGGGGTCCACCAGGTCGCTCGTCGATGGTGTTATTCAGGACTGTCAAGGTACTCGTGGAGCAGTTTGAGTCATTCTCTTCAGACGGCGACACAACTGGAGTGTCATCATTGATCAAAGCTCCTAACGGATCATTTTCTGTTACAGGGGTACGGACAGGACTTTTTAATGGCGATTCCACGTTGCGCGACATCCTGTCGAATTAAATTAGAATATCTTGTTAGGAAGGTTGCATGCAATTTTCACAACGTTGTTAAAATAGTTTGGCAGTAATGAAATCAAGTAACTAAGAATGGATGATATCAATACCGTGGGTTATTGTGAGGAGATCGATCAAGTGCTTCTGGTTCTGATGTACTTAGAGCTCCTTGATCTTTCACTATACTATTTTGTCGAAGAAACTTCTTTTTCATTTCGTCTAATCCAAACGCGGGTAAGTCAGGGACAGAGCTGCCCTTCAACGCTGGTAAAATAAGAGAAAGTTCATTGATATTAGTTATTGTTGTATTGAATGATGCATCTGGCACAAGGAAAAGAAATTATATACAGTCACTGCGAGCTGCTTCTGTGTCTTGTGAATGAGCGCTATCCAAGCTCAATCTCGATATAGCATGTTCCAGACCCTGACCCTTTCCATCGCTGCTCAGAGGATCGGCATTGGTACAGAGCCTTCTTCTGGCACTCCTTTTCCCTGCCTTCTTAAATAATGCGGCGCCCACGATTACGTTTCGTAATTTGTTCCACATTAATTGACTCGAGTTTGTCATGTCTGAGGGCCATGTTGCCTCCAAGACAGCCTAAATAAATTAATCACAATTACTGTAAATGATTACACTTGACATACTGATGATTCTTTAAATTATTTAACGGCAGGGAATATACCTTATTATAAAACCCATATGTTAACGCGTTAGGTTGAACACCACTGCGCTTCATATGGAAAAGTAACTTGACGGCTAAAACGGGTTGCGAATAAACACCACATAGTTGCATCATTGCTCTGTAGCAGACCTGAAACGATGGTTGTTAAAACCACAAAGCATATTATTAAAATGGGATCGAATTATATATTTTTGTTGCTTTTATCCACACAAGCTTCATACTTCTTCCATCGGATCCAGACCCAGTTTCTGTAATTTTACAAGAACCTCGTATGCCTGATGTAAAATTGCGGCGGCTTGATTGGATACTTGCAGCATAGCCGGTAAATGTAAAAACCAAAGACTATAACAGGTGGAAAATAAACATTTACCCCATCTATCTGGCATCGCCGCCTGTAATGAAAAATTTTAAATGTAGAATATATTTACAAAAATCTATTTACGTAACGGACGCGTGTCTTGCCTGCTTTCGAGCCATTCTTTGGGCAACTTTAATTTCATGCTTTGTCCTGCGTGCCATAGGACTTCCAGGTACCATACCAAAGGCACTCAAGGCTGGATTCTTTAAACTTAGAGTCTTTTGAGGTCTCATTAGATTGGGGTTCAACCTAAACGATTTGTATATCAATGGCGGCTGATTTGGTCCTGCCTCAGGGGGCGGGATGAATACAGTGCGTTCACTGTGTTGTGATTCATCCAATTCCAATAACGTTACTAGAAACAATATAATAAACAAGTTAGAAAATCTATGTACTATGGCGTCGTTTAATAAAATCAATCGAAAGTATTTAGCACTTCATTCGTCCTTGCAAAGGTATCGACTGAATCATTGATCTTTTTAGTTAGGTCAATCATACGTAACGTTGACAGACTTTACAAGTGGACTATTAATAATGATTGATGCTTATCGTGGGCACAATATATCAATACCGTTTTCTTCTTCAACTCGTTCAGTACATTCGTCGAAAAAGGCTAATCCTGCCATGTCCATGTCCGAGACAAAACTTCGTTCCTCAATGAATCTGCGCGATTCAATTTTTATAGTGACAGGAGAGATTAACAAATATTCAGAGTACGTAAGAAATAATTGCTGTAAATACAAAATAAATACCTAATGAACATTTGTGTTCTCACAAGCATACTGTAAAATTTGGCGTGAGCCTTATCACGACTTCTCAAAAACGCTTGCATGTTGAACAAACTCGTTGGGTCGGTGGATCCGACAGTAGGTGCCTTTGTAATGGGTAACAAATATGTACGGTATCCTTTTAATATGAGCGCAGTGAATCGAAGAAAAGCATCTTGTATTTCCAGTTCCAGAGCTTGTTCCTTTCGCTTTTGCTGAAACTCTTTATCCACGCTGAAGTCCTCATCGCCTTGTTCTAAAAGAAAAATTCAACATTAACACCAGCACTACGTTTGAACAAAGCAAAGTATAAATAACTAACCTTTTTGGGACGAGTACGTCTTTCCCAAGGAGATCAACTTCATGTGAAGCTCCTCGAGTTTATTTTTCAACATGCGGGCTGCTTTCTTAGGCAGTAATTTCACGTTTAAATGCTTTTTATCGTCGCAAATCGCTATATTGTTGGTATCCAAATTGACACAGTTTACATCGGATGGAGGATCGTACAAATCAAAGAACCTTGAATCGACGCCAATGAGGAAAGGTAATGGAGCGTGTAAAACCTGGTAGTATAAAAGTTCAATGTTAAGCATCTATAATAGAGTGGAAAATGTTTATATGAAATTCTAACAAAACGTACCTCTGCTAAACCCAACGGACACAATGGTATGTATGGGCATTGCCACTTAAATGGAAATAGTATCATAGCAATTGCTTCGCTTACTGAAGTAAGCACGTCTGGTCTTAACGAGTGCACAAGAATTTTTTGTTCCGTCAGTATTAACAATAAAATCAACATGCAATTATCTGGACCGAGATTAATTAACAGCTGCCGAAAACTGGCACCCGATCTTGGCAGTGCCAGATCTTCCGGTTGTGTTAGAATTAATCTGTCATGTGTGCTGAGTTGTACAAGGATTCTTGGTCTCTGTGGGCTGGGAAACGGTATGTCGCAAAGAAAGTACGATATGTACTTTTCTATAGGAACATTTTGCTGCCTCTCATTAACCATGTTATGGAGAAAGCCCAGAAACTTCTCAAATGTATCGAAAAATGGCCAATGTGATAATATGCATATGGACTTGCTTATATTCAATGATTGTTTGGTTGGATCCGTGTACTGCAATTTTTCCAGTTGCGTTTGATTGAGCTTACTGAGTATACCAAATTTCTTTACTGATCTCGGCTTCTCTTGAAGATTATTTTCCGAGATGATAGTATTCTTGTCTGAAAAGTTTAGCGTTTATAGTATCTTCATAGTAATGTTATTAATGAAGCTAAATTAATATTTTCACATTACCTTCCTTCGAATTCTCTTCTGTTTGTTCCATTATATCAAGATTCTCTTTAGAAATAGGAATGTTCGTCTCGGGCGTAACTTCTTCGTAAAAAGTAATGGCAGAGCCGTATATCTTTTGCGCTGCGTCCGCGACTGTTAGGACAAACGTTGAGAAGACAGGTTTTGGTTTGCAGGCCACTTTCGGCCAACACTCGATGGTTGCACCCATTGGTAAACAGAACATAGCTACAGAGTGTGGGAAAGCAAAGCTATCGTAATCGGTGGTAGGATACTTGTATAGTATTGCTGGCTTGAACGATATGAGATTGGCACGATTCATGGACTTTTTATAACATAGGAATACGTCGGATCCTAGCATGCCTTTGTTTAAGTTTTTCGATATGACACAGAATGCATGCGGAGCACTTTCTCCCTTATTTGTTAAGATAACACAAATGTCTGTGACAACCAAGGAATTGCAAGGCATTTTTGGACTTGCACGTCTGTATGTTACAAAAATTCTTGACGTAGAGTTGTTTACATTTGCAACATATCCGTTAGGAGTCTCCATTACCATTTCTGCATCTTGCATTATGCGTTCTTTTCCATCATATATAACACCTGAAGCAAAGTCATGAAATATTAGGAATGCTAGTAAAAGTATAATATAATTAATTTCTCACCTATGTCAACTAAGGGTGGTTTATCTCGTCCTCTTCTATAGCACAGGTAACATTCGTTAGTTCTTAAACTTCCATGATTTAAGTCAGCAGGAAGGCCTGATACCGTGTATGCCAATAGTGTATAACCCTCAGGGCACTTTTCCCCCAGGGCTGGAAAAATAACTGCCAAATCTGTAATTGGAGCTTCCATATGCATATCCTTAAGATGTGTTCCTTCTTGATACCAGTCCTCCAAATTATCGTATACATCATCTTCTTGGGCACAGTTGTCATCATCCTGGCCTGGTAGGCCCGCAACGACAAAGTAATCAGCAACACGCCTTTCATCCATTGCGTTGTAATATCACAAACAAAAAGCTGGTAAACTAAGAAAAGTGTTGAATTTTTCTATAAACACTAAAATACTTCAGCATAGTTTTCAATACTCAAACAAAGGTAGTTACAATTAAAAGCTCTTTGTTACATGGCACTTTGATTAAAAGTGTCTAAGCTTTTAATGTTATTTGGTGTGGCACGTAACTCTGTATAAACTTTAAAATGAAAGGATAAAAATTAAAAATGGTAAATATATTCCGTAACTATTTAACACACTCACTGTGCACAATGAGATACATTTAGTAAGATGCACTACACCTCACCAATTTATACTTGCACTGCAATATAACACTTTCAGCATAGTTATCGATATCACAAAGGATTTAGATTTAAAAGGATCGATGCATGTGGGTACACTGAAACTGTGCGTAGTATGTAATACATGAAACACAATCAATTAACGATACACCCATGCTATACTCTATATTACAGTAATGTATAATATGACTAAGTACATAATTTTACACACTTAGCTATCAAATACCTTCAGCTCAATTTTGCATAATTCTTGTTCTCAAGTAAACTTCAATTGGTCTCAAAAGTGGTAATAATTATTGTTTGCAATAAGGAATGGTTTTATAAAGAATCAACGCCACATTAAGTCGTGTATCAAAATGAACGTGTCATCGATTAATTGAATGAAGAATTAATTATAGCGTATTTATGATCTGCGGTACATTATTTATAAATGTTTTTATACGAAACTATATTGTATTCTCGAACTACATGTAGGCATGAGATTAGTAAATAATAATAAAAAGGCGGTCGTATAAATACTCTAGGCACGCGTATCACTTCACAAGAAACATGATATCTCAGATATTAATAAACAGTGATTGTTTCTGAGAATTGCACATACGGATAATTAATATAAAGAATTTGTTCATAAGAAGCTCGGAGGATAAAACGTTAGGTTATATGTCACACGCCATGAAACGTCGTCAAATTAATTTTACCCCATGACGACATAAGTAATGTAGGGCATACTGATATTGGGAGAGGGTTATTCAACGCTTTTGTAAGCGCATCAAATTATACTTAATTCACTTTTTCTAGAATGACAATATGTACTCCAGGTAAAAATAATAGAAAAATTCTTGTTGCTTAGACGGCCATATTTACTGGGCGGAAAAATGGCTGTCGAAGGCTGGTTTGATTTAAAAAAGATCTGATACATTGCCAATCATTTCATTTACCACACCAGTATTGGTATTACATCGAATAATTTCAATTTTTTCTTTCAACCGTATAAAGATCCTTTATCGATAAATATATTTTTTACTACTATCGTTTATAAATCTTTTTGCGGCATGTGTAACTTATGCAACCAGTTGCTTAAAAGTTACATTTGTTAGATGGACGAACATACTGAAAATGTTCATCTTTCCGAAATTCAATTTTTTTGTATGCTATAATTCAGAGGACAACGTTTTTTAATCATCTCCTGGTATAATTTAAAAAGAAGTAAAAAAATTATGCCACATACTACTTATCAGATGACGTATAGATATACAAACTAGGTATATGATTATATATGGTTTTAATAGAATTAAATAAGGAATAATTACGCACATTGGTAATACAATACATTATTTGTTATTATGTTACAGAAGAAATAATAGTTCGGATTTAATATTTCGAACTTTTTTTATGTGGATTGATAGAAAATTTCCTTGAATTAATGGAAATCTCCTTTAACCATTAAGATAGAGGATTTACGTATTATACTCTTTAAGCGACGAAACTGATTTGTGAAATACTTTTTATTGTTTTGTATTATGTAATCACTGGACTTATTACCAGCACCTTTACTCGTCAGTGCATTATTAATACATAAAATTGTTACCCTTTGCAAAATCGGTGGAACTGCTTCGATATCTAAATATAATTGTATTATGCTATTCGAGCTATGCATCATTCGTATTTAATATTTTATATAAGAAGAACAGTCTTCAAAGTACCATTTTGTCTATACTTGTAAGACTATTCATAAGAATTTTCTCAGTGGTGGCTGGTCCATCTACGGCAATTGAAATGATATTAATGTAAAATTTGTTCTTAACATATCGATAATATTAGGTGCAATAACTTACGTAAGTTATACCAGGTATCTGTATTACCAGCGTCAGCTCTGGCTGAATTCAAAGCTGCGCGAATTGCAAAGAGAACGGAGCAGCTCATACACAGAGGAGGTTCGCCGGTTGCTGCACATTTTTTACATAAGATATTATATAAAAATGATATTACCATTAATAGTTACAAATCAAATAATTCTAAATATAAGTACCTTTGGATCGAAGTATGCCTATTAGATTCGGAGCGTTTCTACGAAAGCTAACTCGGAAATCTACAGGAATGTCCTTGGCACCGGGCGGTTTGTAATTCTAAGAAGAAACTATCATGTACAATACATTCATATGTAGGATATATGTAAGAAAATACCTCGGTTGTACGTACCCAAGTTCTGTAATTTGTTAGAAGTGCGGTTTCAGGGTTATAAATCAATTCCTCCGAGGTCCAGTACCCAACTCCCATAATAAACGCGCCTTCCACTTGACCAAGGTCAATTTCTGGATTCATACTGATACCTGCATCCTCAAGTAAATCGACTCTTTGTAAAATATGCTGTCCAGTCAACACGTCGACCTCCACCTCGGCAACAGTCACTCCATAAATAGAATAAGGTTTCACGTCGTCTGTAACGGAGAACCTGCAGGTTCAAAATCCTTTTTAAGATCAATGCTATGCGTGCTAATGTAAAAATGGTATGTTCGGATATCGATTTTCAATATCTCTTTAATGTTATAAAAGGAAATGAAACGTCACAGATATGCAATGGAGAGACCTACATGAAGCGGCTGCACAAATCAACGTTTTTCAAATGTGCTGCCAAGACCAGCTCTTTCCAAGTTGGATTATTCATTTCTTTTCTAATGGGTTCTAGCCTCTTCAGAATTTCCTTACACGCTTTCATAGTAGCCTGCAGTAAAGAAAAGCAGTTTTAGATGTGACCTTTAACGCACATACAAATAGGATGTTATTCAACGCGTCTTACGTATGCACAGGATTCACTTGTAATGCTGCCTCCAGTTACGGAATTGTTTGGCGACGTTAAATTGTTGCTGGGTTTTACCGATACCATTTCCACATCTATTCCCAGTATGTGAGCAGCGAGTTGCGCTATCTTAAGTTCCATATACAGGTTCATAATAAATAATAAATTTCAGTACATAGTTTCTCGTTTTTAACAACGTTTTACGTCACCTTAGTATGAATCCCTTGACCGCATTCTATTCCGCCATGAGTAACAGATACTGTACCATCGCGTGCATAAACGGAAACAAGTGCATTGAAGTTTCCCCAGAAAAGTAATGGATACTTCATGGGTATCAGAGAAATGCCTTTTTTCTTCCAGCGATTTTCCTTTTTATAAAATTCAAAACAAATGTACTCGTATAACTAAGTAAGCGTTAAGAGTAAAATTACCTTATTGAAAGTATCGATAGCTCTTTTGCGCGCATCAAAATCAGAAGACTTTTTTAAATCCTCTATCAATGGTTTTAACACTGTTCCATCCTCCTCATTCATGTTGATCAAACGAACCTCCACGGGATCCTTGCCAATGGCTCTAGCTATGTGCTCCATCATATTCTCCACCATGCTTATAGCTTCGGTAGAACCTAATGAATGAAGAGAACCCATCAGAATCTCTCGGGCATCTTATCCTTTATTTCATTATAGTTTATATGTCCGTGTTTCTCTTTGAATAAAGGAGCATTATAAAAGTTTTCCAATTACCCGGTGCTCGGCAGTAAGTATTTCCCGGTAAATCTGTCTTAGCCTCGTTGCCCACACAACTCCAAGTGGTGGGTTCATAACAGCTATAAAAGTGATGTATAATGACTGGCCCAAGGGGTTCATTGAACGAGGAACCCACGTTGCTCCACTGTGTCGAATTCAAGTACTGAATCTTTCCGTTATCATCCACACCGATTTCATATTCTTGCCGAGCGGAACATCGTTTTCCGATTGCCTGCATGTTACTCTCAATCGACATGACGAAGCGTGCCGGACGATTTAACTTGTGACAAACTAGAGCACAAGCGCAGGCGACTTGTGTTGCTCTAGAAATTTTTGCGCCGTATCCGCCGCCTAATCGTCTCACTTGAATATTGATGCTACGAGTAAAATTACATATTAACTTTAACTTAGATAAACAAAGATATTTCTTATTTTGTTTCTTTTCAATATTACTTGACTTTTTGTGGATTCTTTAAAACAATAAAATACTTGTGAACAAGCCTGTATGTACCTATTCGCCTGTATGTTAAGGCAAGTTGCTATTGACATCTGCGTAAGGTCCATCCATTGTGAAGCTGGATAAACATCCATACCATCTTCCACTGGAACGCACACGCAACTCTGAGTTTCCATAGTGTAGTGATATTGTCCAGAACATTCAAACTCTCCCTTGATCACGTGCTGGATATTAGTGCCTAAACGATTCGCATGTAATTCATACTGCTATGCTGTAATCGCCAATGAGTAATTATCAAGTTATCAAACCTTTTTTCTTAGCTGGAACATTAGCTGTTTCAAGAATTCTTTCTTTTTCATCGGAAGCGATAGCATCCTTTATCGTTATGACTGCCTTTTTCTTTAACCTCTCCGTATAATTTACTTTCACTTTGTTGACTGCCTCGTTAGCAAGCGCGTGGGTTTTCGCAACAATTACTCCGACTGGCTGTCCAGCGAACTGTACAATGTCCTCTGCGAATAACTGAAAAGATATGAGGTGCAAATAATTATTGTGAACGTGAAGCTGCAAACAACTCGTTTGACATACCAGCTCGTCTTGGTCTAAATATGGTTCCTTAGCCGAAGCAACAATGAAGGCGTTCTGTCCAGGAATATCTTTGGCGGAAAAAAATGCAATTACACCATCCATTTCCTGAAAATTTCAAGTTACAAGCATTCGATTTTGATATATAATAAAACTTTTTATTATATAATTTTATTTTCATAAACATATAGTTTGTGTTATGCTTCCTCAAGAATAAAATATGCTGAATTCAGCTTGAAATGATACAAGCGAAAGGCTTGACTCATATTTCTCAATTCTTCTTGGTAATTTGGCACGAAGCTTGGCTCAACGCGTAAAGTATCAATTAAAGACGTTTGGAAATGCAATTAGGAAACATAAGTAGAGAAAGTTTAGGTAACAGTAATGTAACAGTATATTGGCTCTGAGTAGTATTCGATTTCAAGTTTATAGGTTGGAGCCTGCAGCACAGCGTGAGCCGAAGTGGAAAGTAAAATTGGAAAAGTACGAACCAGAGCTGCTTTCGCGTCTATGCTTCCGATTTTCCCATTGGGAACATCCGTCAGTACGAAAGCACAAAAAACTTCATTGGGCTGTGCTGGCAGATCGTTAACGTAGTGAGCTTCTCCAGCAGTTTGATATATGGACTCGATTTTCGGCATTGGCTTATTCAAAGGCCAGAGATTTTTGTCTGTATCAAAATCTTGTTTTCCTGATGAAAGTTCACGCTCAAGAAGGACACCACCACTGCGTAATTTAACGTCCACATTTTCCGGTCTGATGCTAAGTACAAACTGCGAACAGATTTTACATTAAAAGTCTAATTTTATTTCAGCCAGAGGAAAAGATTGTAGATCGCTTGCGGCTCGTAGTTAAAGAATAGTTCCTCGTACCTTGTAAAATAGACCCTCGGCGAGAGTTTTTCGAAAGTCGGCTGAGTAGTCCGGAAGTACGTGGTCGGGATTTAACTCAGAGTGCAACGTCTCAACGGCACCTTTGAAAACTTCTTTATCCAGAACAGATTTCCCAACAAGATATTTCTCCGTATTCGTGGCGTGCAACTGTAAAGAAAACATTTTCTTTACTTTTTTTTTTTAAGTTTCACGCCTTGATTTAGCAGTAAGAAAAGAATGGATATTTACAAAATCATGCTTAATACCGCCGAGTATTATGTTGGGCTTCTCCATGACTTTTCCAGTCCCATCCAATTTGAAGAGGAAACCAGCGTTTACGTGAGCGTGGGCGTTTTGAGCTCTGGGCATTATCTTATGCGTTAGGAGAAGACACATAATTATACTTGGTGTAATAAAAAAATCAGTTTATACTTAGCATCTTATATGATGGCATTGAAACGTACCTTATACGATCGGAATACATAGTCCTTACTTAATGACGGAAGTAAAACACTGTAAATAATTTTATGCTTCATATCTAAACGCAAAAAGTCCATTAATGTCGTGCTGGTCTTTCTTGAAGGATCTTCGACTAAAAATAAGTAGAAGTCTTGATTATATTTCTAGCTATTTGTATAGAGGTCGTTTGGAGTAATATCTTACGAATATGTAATTGCGCTCCTGCTGTTTCAAGAATTAGAAATAAATCTGAAGGGAACTCGTGATGCGTGTGTTTTATTATTAAATTGCCAGCAAGAGTGCCAGTCTGAAAAGAGTACTCTGATATTATTCTGCAGGTTTATAAAATATATTTTATATATATTACTGACATTCCGCACGGGTACAGAGGCAATTAAATCGATATGCTTAGCCAAATGTCGTAAATATTCAAATCCATTTTCGCTTGAATATTTCTTAAAAGCATCCATCGCTGCTGTCAGTCCAACGTTCGCCCCGAGAACCACGAAATTGTCATTTTTCTCGATACGTCGTAAATCAGGAATGTCGTTTACGTCTATATAAATATCGGGTTTATCCATCCGGTAAACACCTACAGTAAATAAATAGACTGAGCTTGTATCAAAGAATATATAATATGTAAGTCGTAATATACAAATTGGACATGCAAGAAGCATTTTTCTTTATTGGCTAATTTTTAAAATAGCTGAAAATTTGTCTAATTCGTTATCTGGTTTTTTTAAATATTTTCGCCTTACCATGAGAAGTATTGCCTCCATTAAGAACATAAGTTGCTTTGGCATTCTTGGAAAAAATATCAAACAACGATTCAATCGAGTGTATTTTATAGAACAAGGCATTTTTCAATTGTATTTGTACATCTGTTGTATCTTCTGTTTTTGCGCAACTACCACCGCATGGTTTTCCAGATTTCGGGCAAGTTCGAATATTATATAATTCCTGAAAGAACAACAATTGATGTATAACAACGACAACCAAAGACTTAATAATTATATGATCACCTCAATATCCTGAATCTTTTGTGTCAATTTTGGATCTGCATCCGATGCAAACGTTTTAAAGGCATCCAATATCGGTCTGTAACCAGTACAACGGCAAATGTTTCCCCCAAAGGAATTTTCAATTTCCTTCATAGTCAATTTTTTGTTCTGCAAAAGACTGATCCAATTCCTCAATTTAATTATCACTTTTACCCAATCTAAAGTTACTTTTCAAGCGTGCAGCTTGTTAGTCCATAACGTAAGATTCCATGAAACATACCTGTACATGTTCATAACCATTCCTGGAGAACAAAATCCGCATTGTGAACCGTTCATGTGTGCCAACTTAGCTTGAATTGAATGATAACCATCTTTTTTATTACCGATCCCTTCAACAGTTTTAATTTTCCACCTACACGCGTTAAACAAACAAACAAAAAATCGAATTAATCGTACATGAATTGTTCACATTTAATTGGCAAAAAGAAAATTACCCATTGCAAATAAGAATTGGTACCAAGCACGAATTCACCGCCAATTCTTCTCCATTTATTTCAGCTGAAACAATGCACGCGCCGCATCCTCCTTCGAGGCACATGAATTTCGTACCCCTGAGATTCGCATAGTCCCGTATGAATAAATTCAAAGATGTTCCCGGGGTAATATCTTTGGAAACTGATAAAAGAGAAAAATAAAATTTTTCAAAACTATTGCATAAATTGTATTTCTGTTCAAATTTAAAAGTCTCAAAGAACGCGGTAGGATGGTTTTGATTTTTACATAATTAATCACATATATACTGTTGCATGTCAAGAAAATTTCATCAGACGTATATAATATATAATTTGTTTTATCGGTGTAATAGCCAAGGGACTACTTCGTGCACATAACGAGGACCATCAAATAACGTAACAACGTTAAGAATTATATTTAAAGAAGAAGAAACTCTTTATATTCTTAAACCAACATGAATAATGAGATCACGATTTATATAACATAACCTTTGACTGCTACAGACATTAACGAGGTAGGTACTATACTTATATACGTATCACGTCTTCGTTAGACCAGTATAATTTTATGCTAAACGAGCACTAATCACATACCTGTATATGATACTCCATTGATAGTGAATTCGACGATATTTTTTGGTCCACTGCAGCAGATAAAACGTTGATTAAACGTTGAAAAGGTTGAAAATAATCAAATTATTTAATTAGACTTAGTAGCACACGGGATTAAAAATATTTATTCATTGCGTAATAACGGATAGTAGAAAGTGCTATATTAATAGTTTATCTTTAAATGCAAATATATTATGCAAACTATAATTTTATTTGTTATAGAGTAAACATATCGTTCCATTGGATTTGATTTTACGTAACGCAGCAAAAATTCTACGTAATGTCTTAACATTTCTGAAAGTAAATCTATTGGAGCGTGTTACTAGAATTTAATTAAGCACTATAGAGCGATGGCTTCGCTAATTTGATCTATAGTATGTGTTCGTTGTATAGAAATCATATTAAAAGAACTGACAGTGGACTTTATGGTATAATAGGAGAGGCAAAAACATCAGCCGACAATGAGTTAGAAAAACCGGATATCACAGGACGTATTGTAAACGTCAATAGTGACGTTTCGAATGAATGATTACAGAATGAAGGATTTGACTTGCTGCTAAATAAGTTTATCGTTTATTATAATATGAAAATGAACGAACAAAGAATTTAGGCAATGGTTATTTATAGATTAGTTGAGATCAGTATGATTTTCTAGGATCAGGTTCTTAAGAGTTATGACGTAAAAGCGTCTCTTGAATCCTTTCTACTACAGTCCAGTGATATAACGTAGAATTGAATTAACACGTAAAAGAACGATAACGGTCCCCTTCAATAAAAACAAAATTATCATGCATGATAATACACTAAAAACGTAACACGATATGACTTTTAAGAAGCATCACAGAGTTGACCAAAGTGGCCTTTTACTAGAATTGGTTACCGATTTATGATACAATTTTATGATAAACTGCACGTGCTATTTACCTCCTTCCACATACCGTTAGTCAGTTAAGAATAGGTAACTATACTGCAGGGTTCTTAATCTTATCTGAAGAATGTTACGGAACTGTAATAGTCATGGAAGAAATTTTAGTGTATCTCGCTAAACTATTAGCACAAAGATTCTAGTTTCTTTGTAACTGTTGAGTATTTTCATGTCTTCTCTACAAAGAAACTTACCTCTCGTGACACGCAAGAAGACTCATTCTTTCCGCAATTTGGGGCTGTAGAATGGAAAATTGATACTCTGAACAATAGATAGATCAATTAAACATTAACGTTATAACACTGTTTGTTGTGTATTTTTGAGTAGAAATTAATTTACTCGATGGGCAAGTGAGACTGTCGCAACGGCCGACGAGTCTAGTCGCCGGTTGAATCGAAACTCATTGACAGGCGATCTCCACTCGTCTTTATAGCAGAGCTAGCAACTTCTCCTACTATGGGGAGTAGGTCCATATCATCTAATCCGAATAATCATTTTCTCAACTCGATATTTAGTTAAATCACTACATTGATGAATCTTGACATTATCGAAAAGTCATATTCTCGAATCTTTATTATTTCGACAATCATTTTCCCGAAATATCGCTCTTCGAAACGATCTTTCGCAGTCGACCGCGAGATGTCACACTGTCGCTATTCTCGGTGCGCGTTCTTTCGGACGCGAATCCTCAATAAGGAAGCGTAATTTATAAATGTAACGCATTCACAAGGACTTTACCGGTGCCTTTTCTGTGCTGGACTTTGAACGCGAACTGCAAATTGCTTTTGACTCGGGCATGTCAATTTATGAATGCTTCTTTCAACACCGTCAAGTGTATGCATTGCACATGCCCAGATGAGTAGAATTAATTTTGTCAAACTACCATCGAGTGCTCACAGTGGTTTACATGTCCTGCAAAATATTTGAAGAGTCATCAGAATAAATAAGGTAGTACTTGAGTAGTAATAAAGTAGATAAAGTAATAAATGAGTGAAAAAAACAAGTGATGCATAAAAACGGGTCTGTGAAGGATGCTTCACCGTGAACGAATGTTTCGCGATAGTGAGTATGTGATGCCTTTCCACAGTATATATTCAAATTAAATTCGCGAGGGTGGTTGTGATTTCATGTGACACATGCGTCATATAATTGTATCTTGAAGCAAATCTGTATACCTCCTACATTGCATACGATCCCCGCTATGTCAGTAGTATTATGTCTTCGAGAGGAGATTTAATAGTAAATCGGTATCTTTTGTAATTGACACTCGAATGTGGAAGCGGTTTGATTCAGTTAGTATCAATTAAGGAAAAGTTTACAACACTAGAAATTGTCGGTACAGTGAATTCAAAAATGGCAGTTTGCCAATAAGATTGATCGGAATGGTCGATGAACTAATCTATATTCGTTATGCGATAGTAATAATTATTGAGTTCAATTTATTTCTAAATCCTCTTGAAAAGACATAACGATTGTGACGAGAGTGATTGATACTCGAAAATGGTATTGTCTACTCCTTAATTAATTATCATCGAGACATTTTCAATGAGATATTCGAAATTAATAGAATAAAACGAACTTCGACGACTGTGAGCGAGATAAATTTTATACGTTCTGCACAAAAGAAAATTATTAATTTCCGGTAGAACCATACACCAGTGTAATTATATACATGTTTGGTGTGATATCTTGCCTAATATAAATTATCCGTCAACCTAGTAGAATAAAAACCAGGATGAATGAAATTATATGATCTGGCGAGGCATAAAGTAAACTATAGAGAAGCTGACAATTCGTATGGGAAGCAAAAAACGTTCTAATTTTGACAGGCTGACACGCAATGTAAATTATAGGTTTACTAGAGAATTGTACAAAAATAGTGAAGTATCCTTTCTGCAGTTTTTTTTAAAAAAATAACATTAAAGCCCGAAAATACAGTCTTTGATAATAAGTAAGAAAAACGTGACCGGCCATTGTCAGTCCATAGACTTGACGAGCTTTTTCTTCATCACTGCGTTCCTGTACAGACGTACCTAATAACCGTCTTCCTTGAATGGTACAATGGATGCGGAATTTTCGCTATCCAGCCGTTGGTGCGGTTGGAGCTAGTCTTCTTCCGGTGTTCATTACCATCCAAAAACTTTGCCTACTCCGCCCCGACGAAGGTAGACACATAAAGCGGCGCACAATGCATATGATCGCTTCACTGATTTTCTGTACGAAATCAGCCCAACTCCGCTGAATACAGGATGGGAAATTTTGGCGTCCCTTTTTCAGCGTTTCTGTTCATCTAAATATACCAGAAATCAGGAAGACGAGCCACTTGAAAATTGAGAGTTCCAGCTTCATTCAAGACTTCCTTCGTAAAATCATCGATCGTCGTTAGGGGACGCATGACCTTTTGTCGATAGAATAAATTGTAGTCTTCGATATTTTGGGGAATATTTTTTGGCGTGAAATTGTGATTATTGAGTCATACGTAATTGCGAAATTATATATTTATTAACATTTTTTATTATATTAATAATACAATGAGATCCGAACATATCTAGTACGCGAGTACTTTTAGCTCATGAGTACGAGGGGATCAATCATGTAACAGTATTAAATAAATGTCTTCATTGCTTTATGAACCATTGGTTATATGAATGCATAGTATTTTAAAAGCGTATATACTATGCACTTATGTTTAGCCATTCACATGGGAATGTTCAGCTAGCGGTTTGGTTCGATAAACAGAAAATAACGAGTGTTAGATTGTTCAGTGAGAATACGCGACCAAGTAACAAAACATGAAAAGTAACGCGTACAAGCGAAATATAAAGAAAAAGGCTGGGAATATAATTTGTTAATCGATCAGACTCCCAGTACAATCGATTAAAAAAAAACAATCTTATTAATATAGAATAGAAAACTAATTAATAAAAAATTAATAAACATAAACTCAGTAGATATTAAACAAGAATATTTTTCAATTGCATAATAAACTAAAGTAAATAATATATGATATTAATACATTTCTCTGAATGGAATCGGACGGGCCAATCTCCAGGATTGACTACCCGACCGAATATCACGAAATCTAAATAAAAATTATAACAGGCAACGTTTATACTTTTTTGTTTCTTTTATCGAGTACCAATGTAGGAAGTTTTCGAATAAACGAGCTCAATCTACTTTGAAATTAGATAAGGCACTGGCATCAAGGTTTTGGATTTTCATTTAATCTCGGCAGTAACTTTTGCGTTTTGAGAAGGCTCCGTATTTTCCTTCAGAGGTGAATGGGATGTAGTTGTGTCCGGACTTTCGGTACCCGAATCATTCTTATTAGTCTCTTTAACAACTTCAGTCTTCGCTACAACTTTTTTAACTGCCTCTTTATCTTGCTCCGGCCTAGCTTTTGGTTTCTTTAGAGGATCAAAGTGACATTCTAATACGTCCAATAAATCTTCTAGTTGATTAGTCTCAGCCGCGGTTACTTTTTCTTTTATTAATTTCTCTAAACCTTCTTTTTGACCTGTGGACCATGCTTCCTGCAACGATTAAACATTTGTATTTGCTGTTTCTCTTGAGCCTGAGTCATGTCACGAAAATGTATTAAGTTATGAAAAAACCGACCTGCAATACTGCGTATTCTACACCAGCTTCAGCAAGCAATCGGCGCAAAGGACTAGCATGCTGACGTTCTCGACGACTCACACGTAACAATGCGCCGAAAATTGGTTTCAAGCTATTTTGCCGTTCCAATACTAATTTCAGTTCTGAAAATTGACATACTTGTTGCAGTTATGTAATAATATCGCGAACAAGAACTGTACTATGAAATACCTGCAAGTTCCTTCTCTTCGGCATAAGTCGGTTGCACGAATTCCCTAATAAGCTCGACGGTTCCCTTCGTGGCGGCATCGCTATCTCCACTGCCGCTTCCTTCCGCATTTTTTCCGTTTTCTTCACCCACGCTTAAATGTTGGACAATTTGTAAAGCAAGTCGTGCTCTGTCTACTGCATTGTCCAGCTCCTCCTCCTTTTAATAAAATTGTGCAGTTATTGCACATTGTGACAAAAAAAAATTGAAAAACAGCATAATAATTATTACTGACCTTATCAAGCATTACGCGTGACAAAGTGCGTAAAGAAAATGTGCGAACAATATTTGCACATTTAACTTCCGCAATGTTGAACCCATTAGCAAATCCTTTAACGGTTTGCTTAAACCTATCTAGGAGACCATATCTTTTTAGAGATTCGAGCAACATTGCTGGAATAACTTTTCGCGCCTCATGGTATACTAGTATAACACCATCTGTGGCATCTCCCTTAACTGACTCCAGCCACGTTAAGAAATCCGTTAGCGCAGATATTTCACTTTTGGTCTTCAATATCTAATAGAAGTTTAAATACAATTCTTGTTTGTAAAATTAATTTTTATACAGATTTATTAGACAAGATCACTATAAAATTACCTTATTAGTCTTACTATCCTTGAGCATACGATATTTTCCAATAGTCACAACTTTCATGTTGTGCCTTTTTCTAGCAGGTGGGTTCAGGTTTTTGAAAGGCATTACATATTGGGCATAAGTGGAACTTGGTGTATATCCTGCGATCTGACAAATTTCATCAATGAGTTTTCGGCCTGTAGCGTCCATATCCCAGCCAACAAGCCTATAGTCTCCAGGTGGAAATTCCACTGCTGAAGATGACTTGACTTCAGGTGTTGTGCTTCCATTTTCAGTCACCGTTGATGAAACCATATTAACTTAGATGCTTTAATTAATCTGTTAAAAATTAAGATTGCAGATAAACAGTTGCAAATTAAAGACTGTAAGTGTACTAGTGAGACTTTTTATTGTTCTCAATATCATTATCAAGAATGAAATTTAATAATCATACAAGCATACCTATGAATATGCTGCTTGTTATTTTACACATTGGGTAAGTTATATATGCTTTTCACTGATGATGGATAGGCAATAAAGTTATCTTGTCTCAGAAAACTTAAAAATTATAAACTAGTATTCAAAATTTTAAGGATAATGTAGCAAAGTCTTAAACTTGTGTTGATAGAATTATTGTTGATAGCACACTATTAACGAAAATAATTTCAGAATACATAAACGATAGCAACTTGCAAATATTATTCAAAACTGTTATTTGTCATTTATATAAGATTTTACAGTAAAGAAATGTGCTTTTGTGTATCGTACAACTACCAAACTAACTGATATTCCACTATAATGGTTTGAAAATTGAAACAAAAGAAACAGAATTTGACATTGGAAAGGTTTAGAAGTTATCCAAATTGTATTGTCCCGTTCTTATAAAAGTACAGTGTCAATGCTAATATATAGAATACTTGACGCTAAGGATAGATGGACCTAGACTTAATAGAAATTTGTCTGAAGTAAACAACAGAAAAAGGGGTTAGGTCAAGAGCTAAGAAGCAAAGTCAAAGGCAACAAAGAAATTTTTAGATTGAACACAACTGTGACAATCGGAATATCAGGTGACAATAAGTATTTCTGTATTAATAATAATAAGTATTCACTTTGATGGAAACGATAAAAGTTTAACATTAATTAAAAATATATAGTGATGACAGCAGCAATAAAAAAACGCCATAAAATAATATATCCAGCAGCAATATATATTTTGGAAAATAACTATGAATATGAAGACCCTATCTAAAAATAAATATGTAAAGATAGAATGTGACTATTCCCAGATAATTTGTTGTGTGCGTAAGAGTGGGGTAATAATGTCGTGCGTCTTTCCTACAGCCGATCTCGTATATGGTATGCTTATAACCAGAGAGAGCGCGTGACGATGTAGCTAATTCCTGAAGGTGTAGAAGCAAAATTTCAAGAGCTTTAACGATGCAATATGTCATTTCCATTCTGAATTACATGAGACTTCACAATATGCCGCTGAGGAACTATGTTAAATTCAAGCAAATAATAATAAAAGTAATTATACACGTGGCCGGCTGCAGGGTTACCATCTTTAGATCGCAGCAGTCTCGTCAGCCCCGCCCAAGAATTAATTCTACTTTATTCCGGGAAACTCACCGGAACCGATCTTCTAGATTTACTATAATCAGCAGTGCTCTTTGTTGCTCCGTTGTATGTTATCCTCTTTCTACTTCAAACTTTCTACGGATTGAACTGCGCTAACTAGCCGCGCGATAACACTTCGGATTTTATTAGAGATGACCGAACGCACGTGTGCCGAGTGGCAAATCGCACGTTACTGTCCGCATGCGCACTGTTATTTCTACGTCGATGGTTATAGGTCAATACGGTGGTTGCCTATCACGTGGTGGATGACGTAAAACTGGTAGTGAAATGTAGCCAACATTCAATCTTGAACGTGGCGGGAGATACAACTTCCAGTGTTCGTAAGAAACGAATTTTATTTAACGAACTAATATTCAATATTAAATAATAAAGCAATGCGCGACACATTTTTCTACAACAGTGTCGTATAAATTTTAATATATTCTTTCCAAATTTTTAACTTTCAATATTCATGCTCATTAAATGTGCCGCATATCGAAGTATCAATATATCAATTATCCTCATGGAATAATTTCTAATGAAACAGTTGTATTATTTTTGGATATTCATCCGATGCAATCTTGATGCACGTACTCGCGGTGAATTTATTTCCCCAAAATAGCATTCACTTCACTCTGGGAATATGCAACGCATGTATACACTGTAGAAGTTAATTGAAATTTTGCTCGGAAATGGTGTGCAGAATATGATTTGTACCCATAGTGCTCATTCATTTTCCGCTAGCCAGATTGATTCTCTTCGCCTAACTAAATGAATCCAATGATCGTAATGAGCGGTGTAGCATCATCAAATGTAATGGCTATAACTTTGTGGCATCGATATAAAGTCCCACTGAGTAGATATTCGAAAAATCTGCAATTTTTTTCTCTGTTAAAATTCCTCACTCTCACTGTCACTACGTACGTCAACTAATACATGTCTTTATTATATATTTGCATAAGACATAATAATGTTCAAGGATTAATCTATTTATACCGTACTTCAAGAATGGAGACGTGGTGCAATGTAAGATTCCTCCGTATTATACTAGTAAATCTTATTGTTCCCTAAATAATCTATGTGTATTAAATTAAATCACTCATATTGTTCAGCTAAACAATAATACCGGGTGATTCGGAAAAAATTAGTCACAGCATTTAAGTACCTTATCTATGACGATTACCTCAATCGAGTCACCCGTTATACAAACTCTATAGAAACAAGAATATTATTTTTTTGACAACTAACTTAATAATACAATTAATACTCGTTAACGTGGCACTTTACAGTTAGTTAAAAAAGGACAGAACATGCATTTTGATTCATCATATAAACGGGAGATGATTGTTCAATCGTAGAAAAAAAAACTAGTTAATCTTGAAACCCCGCACCTAGCATCTTCAGCATATACATATATATACCCATAATTACGTATTACGCCTACATAATATATGCATGTGAAAGTGTATCTCGTAACAGCTCATATGAATATGGTAAAGAATAATAATAATGATAGTCATACCAACAGTGCGAATTCCAATACGAACCAGCATATTCTTCAATAACGCACAATATATATCTAAAGTCAGTATTAATTATTTTCCATAAAACAATCACCCTTCAATCTATATCTACGATCTTGAAATTGCTGATAAGGTCGTTAGCGTGGAATAAAAAGGGTGATATCTGATCGTTCAAGGCGATGCGTTCACCAGTTAATGTGACAGGTTTAACCGATTTCATTGAAAACGAATAATTTTGCAACAGCGATAACGCAGCGCCACGAACTTTTGAAAATGACGCGATTTCAGTCTGTAATTAAAGCGGAATGAAAAAATGAAATTAAGAGACAGTTGCCCAAGGGAGAAGGATACGATGGATAATTGAAATTAAGGAGAAAACTTCGAGAGAGTCGTGAAGGATAATAATAATAAATATTGTTCGTACTTACAAAGTGCTTGTTAAATAATTTTCCGTCCCGTTAATTTCCCCGAGTTCAATCGCTCGAAGCTCATGTAATCTCGCGAGAATCGTTACGTCAATACCGATACGAATTCGATTCGGATATGTCGAGAGCTTTTTGTTTCGAGTTTTGCCGCATCCCGTCGGTCTCGGAAAAACTTTTATTACGATACGATAGTGTTATTTTTTTTCCACAACAATTGACCTTTCGCATTTCAGATCATGCGGCTTTCTTGCCTACTGATAACAGCTCCAACTGATACCACCGTTTCGTACACGGCGCATCTCACCAGGATAGTGCAGGACAGCCAGCTGACAAGTACAGTTCGATCAGTAAGTTTCTAATTGATATATATTCTATTAACTGTAGTCGTATACAGTTAAGTCAGAATGCACTGAGAAATTAACAGCCATCTGAATTTCCCTTTGATGTCCCAACGTATTCGTTCGGTGAATTAAACAAGCGTCGTGCAGTCATTTTGAATGATTACAGAATTATCGATTACAATATATATATATATATATATATATTTATACAATTGGTGAAAATTTTTCCAAACTGCTGCACAGGCTTCTCGCCAATTTACAGTTCGACTCAACGCACCCGTTGCAATATTTAAATTGCCTTTTCCTATACCGTCGCATTACGTTACGTTAATTGACGAACTGTCTGCTTGCGCAACATGGCAATTATCCAAACGAACGTGATAATCACTTTATACGAGCCATTAGTATTTTGCGTATACCGTGCCCATCGCGTCGCAGCTCACTAATAATATTTTAACGAGGCACTGATTGGTTTCAAAGTTCTTCCGAATTTATGAATATTTACTTAAGGAAAATTATTTCTTCAATTTTTTTTCTCTCTCTTCTCATTCTTACTACAGAACCCGTGCGTTTCCACTCGAAATACGAAAGTCCACGTGGACGATTTCGTATCCGAGGTTTCCTCGTGGCGCGGGAACTTTGCGAACTTCCTGACGCGTAAAATTTCTCGTCAATCACAAATACGATGCGTGCACGGAATATGCCTGTAGGGGCTTTGATTCCGTGGCTGCTTGTCGGTGCTAACTTCATCGAATTATACTGGGGCGGAACGCAAGAGATCTCCTTGTCTGACGTCCTGACTCAAATGAACTTTACGCTAGGCGAGGCTTTCGCCGCTTTTACTGTATACCTAAACCTTACGTTAACTTTGGCTGTATCCCGATAGAGCTCTCAATTTTTCAGTGCTTAAAATTCGATAAGAAATTTCTTTCCACGGTACGACACGTGCCTTTGGAAAAACTGTACAGGTAAGTCAAGGACCTCGATGATAATTATTTTATAATACATTTCCTACCAATTCTTCATACTACACATACACATAGCCTGTCGCGTTCGACTAAATTTCGCAATGGACGTCGATAATCGGTCAAATATTTTCCTTACGTCTCGCACGTATCTCGTTCAATTTTTTTCTCTCTTTATTATCGCATTTACAAACACCGTAAAACGGCAGTACATCGGGAAGACTTAGTAGTACAAAGAAAAATAATATCCCTGAGTGCCGTATCCTGTAAACGTATAAGGTCTTGGATATAGTTGGTTACTATTGTTCCGGGTCGTATTGTGCAGCTCTCAGGTAATCCCACTGTCATTGCTTACTTGGTATTATTAAACGAGCGTCATCGTATAAGGAAATGCGGGAATCATTCGCAATGATGATATCAGGTTGAGTTGATACCTGAGTAAAATTTAGTGGCGTCCTGCACGCCTGGACCCACGTTACGTAATTGATTGGGATATAAACTGTTTCACGTGCAGTCAGAGTTTATGGTCGGAGCCATAATGCTCAGATAGGCAGAGCCCGTGTACGTTTATAAAAGAAATATTTCGGCGTAAAGCGTCACTCTTGAATATCACTGAAAAAAACCTACGTGTAATAGAAACCAAAGTTTTTTTTCAACTTTTCACCGCGGATCGTCGTGTACTTTAAAAGTTCAACTCGTAGACGTCATGGTGTTTCGGGATGATAACGAGTGAACGCGGTGACGGTCCAGGAAAAAACTTTCTTATACATCCTATCTCATCTATATTTCATTCCCGGAATGCCGACGGTTTCCACGTTCTTGCCAAGGGGATTTGGAGTTAGATATGAAAATGGATTATACGAATGAAGGAAGTCCGTCGTACTAACTTCGGCCGATACAATATTACCAAATCGCTCTATACAGGGTGATCCTCGCGACTTGGATCGGCTATCGAATTTTTTTTTCAAGTGAGTATACACAAAAATAATCGTACAGGAAATGAATCCACGGTAAATCATATCTTTCTTCTTTTTTCTTCTATACTCGTACTAATACCTATACCTAGATTCAAGTTTTCAGAGTCACCCTGTATAACCCAACTGTACAGCAGATTGTTATACCTGCCTGAATACGTGCACCGGTTGACGCAAAACCTTCCGCGTTTTGGCTCGTGCGCGTTTTCACGGGTTAATACGGAATGTTGCTCGTTACCGTAATACGTATGTGATATGGGTAGAGTTTTCAACAGTGGACACAGAACATATCCTACGTATGCAGGTGGACAGCACACGGCACGATATCATGCAATATTGTGTATGGCGGTAATGCCCGTCCACTCCCCCTCCACCCTTTCTGTATATACTAGACATATATAGTTATCCTGTTTCTCGTTTCCCTTATTTTTCAGCGCAGTCCACGCATTGGACCACCCTCCCTCTCTCCCACCCTTACCATACAGACGCCGCGACCGACCCCCCACCCCCCACGTAGTTATTTCGCCGCAACCCTCGCCAATTTATGCGCACAATTACCAACCGACCAACGACCACAAAAATCCCCAGCAACTACACGATCGCAGATTAGTGGTCACTTGTCTACGTCATTAATTATCCGTTTGTCAGTTTTATATTTTTGAGTAATTCTTTTTTTTTACTTTGATTTTAATTTCTCTTTGATTTTTAACTACCCCTTTGTTTTACCCCTCCCCCCTCACCCCGCCATACGATTGGTCGTTTCGTTCGGTGTGGTTGGATGAGGGAAATTATATAAACTGAAATACACACGTGTATATATATGATGCAGGGTTGAATCGGAGTAATGTAAACGAGATACCTTAATTTATGGTGCATTTCCAAAATTTGTTTTTAGGTCAAAATTACTAGAAGCTTTGATAATTTTCTAAGGGACGATCGCTCGTCACAAGTTTGTACCTTTATTCAAATTTTGTTTAGCGTTTAATCGATCATTTTTCGTATCTACCGCTGACAGTGCCACCTGGATTTTTAGCTAGCCAATTAGCAGAACGTCAAAGGGCTAGAAATAGACTTGCCCATAAAAAACAACATAGAAAAAAAGTTAATGATTAACAAATACTATATTTGTAGTGATTCAAAAAATTGTTAATATCGAAACTTCTTTGAATTTCCTTGAATGATCGTTCTTATCGTCACTTCTTGGTAACATATTATCATTTTTGATGTTTTTAAATACCGTCCATTTTTCTCTGTTAAAATGTGAATTTTAAAAATCAAAAGAACAAAATCAACATAAGTATACATACAAGGGTATATAGGCATACAGGTATATGCTTAAATCCCATATGCCTAGATGACACGACGCACATACCCTGTTAAAAGCAAATCCCAACAGAATCCACATGACGACCCGAGGGCCTCATTATCTCGCACACGTTTGATGTCCTATACTCGAGTCGTACATTCGATTCAACACGTGCAAACGACAATATCTGCCAGGCAGTTTTCAGCGTGTAAAAAAAAACATAGTAAGCGACTCGTCAAAAATCTGTCGTACCCCTTTCGCCCATTCGTCGTGTCCGACTTTCTTTTTTCGCTCAGTGGAATAACTCGAAGCGTCTATAGGAACGGGTAGAGTCAGTTGGCTCGAAAGCACCCATACTTTGATTGAACTTTTCACCAGTGACTCTTGGCCGTGCTTCGCGAAGGTAAAGCTTAAAAATAAAACTGTAGCTGGCAAATTGGACGATACTCGAAGATCCCTTAAGAGTTAGTGGGACATCGTTAACTTGCGCTTCGCGTAACGTTTGACTTTATACTTACACCCTGGAGCGATGGGTTTAACCTCCTTTCCTCGCTGCCGAAGTGTACCTAGGTATCTTTATTTTTATTCTTCCTCTTCCCAAGTCCCGATCGTCCTTCCCCCTTTTTATCTTCCTGATCCTATTTGCTTTCGACTCGGTCCCTTCGCTCGAGGACTGAAGAAAAAATACGTCCTTGATAACCCCGTAGACTTTAGTCGTATGACGTCATTGAAATTTACCTACTTGCCCATATATTACGTACTTAAGTTTCCACTCCCTTTCGTACCAACTTAACACCTATCAGTCTTTCCTTGGACGCCACGGAAGCACTACCACTTCCCTGTAGAGGAGTTCACGTGGTGCTTTTGGATCCAGAGCTTCGCGCTTTACAGACCAAAACGACGTGGAACCAGGCAGAACAATTTGCAAGTCCTGCGTCTGTCTACGTAATGTACAGTTGGATATATATGTATCTATTGCTGTCTTAGGTGAGATAGGTAGCAGGTGAATAAATTTCCCATCTCGTTCAAGAGTGTCTTAAAGGATTTTAGAAGCAAGTAAGTACAAGTGTAAGTGTCAAATTTGATCTAAAATCTATATACCAGTTGGTACTCTCTTTAGGAGCGAGGTATGTTTGCTTGATTGATTAACCAAAAAATATGACATTGTTAAATTAATAAACTACATGGGCAATATCGTCCCACCTATATATAAGCTATCGTACGTGGGTTGGCTTCTCTGGCAAGGTACACGATTACGCTGTGGCAACGTACATCTGGTGCTTTCTACGTGCGACACTATAAGTACCCTTTAAACATGTTGTAAATTTCGAGCACACTGCACTAATTAATACTCTATGCTGTTGGTTTTGGGGAACAGGGAACAAAATAGGCTTCTTCGTAAGTGCCCGCTTAACTCGTGCAGTATCACTGCAACCGCAGCACGTGTCCGTACAGCGTATACAGTTTTAATGTGATTATGGAGAATAAATAGGGAGCCACGGTGCATATAATTTTAATTATTATTATTTGTGGCGATAAGGTTTTTTTTAAATTGATCATCGTCGGTTTCATTTATTTACTAGTCGGAATGTCTAGTCACGAGTTCTTATTGTTTACCTGGTATATGTATCGAATTTTACTGAAGAACTTTGGGCGACTATATCGCGTTGCTTCGGAGCGAAATAGAGGCATTAGGAGATCATTTATCTTACTTAAGGGGCAGAGACGATGAGCCTGACCCGGCATGGTCACCGGGGACTGAAGCTTCGCTGCTACGTCAGACCATCTTCTCCCATGCAGGTTTCAGGTTAGAAAGCAATCAATACTTATTAGAATGGAACGATGGCAAGATAGCTTACGATAATTATGAACCCTGATTGACGGATCGTTTCTGTCTTGTGAATACGGAGTCCAAAGTGAGCACGACTAGAACTTGTAACTTGGTTAGTACACGGTATACAGGATATTCAAGATCAACCGATCTCTCAACACCTATCAGGATCCCTTGGACTCATAAGTTTTAACACTTTTGAAAATTTTTGTTTTCATAAAACTCTTCAGGGATTCTCGCGGGAGGTTCTGTGTGTGTTAGTTGGTGAAAGATTTATGGCTGATTCGAAACAGCTTTTAGGTATGAGATGGGCTGAAGAAATGATCGTGTCTATTGTTCTTTCAGGATACGATGCTTCCCTATGAAGGCTGATACTGTTGACTTCCGTTCTGGCTAATAGCTATTCTATATTTTACTTCCCACTTTTTTTTTTCACACGTGAAGCGCTTTTCAAAGAATGTCTTTTATTCGGAACTTAGCCGGAGCCCCGATAAAAATTGGCTGCTTGCCCAGTTTTCATGAACTTCGCTCACCGGTGAACCGGTTCTCTTCGTATTTCGTGTATTTACTCTAGGACGAGTCTACGTGATTCTTTCTCATGTGTGCAACATGGATGCTGCGCTCGTACCGAGAGCTTGCCAGGTTTTATATTTGATAAATGCTGTGTGTGTGTATTGGTTCTCGTGAGTCTTTCGGGATTTTGTACGTTTTCGAATAATTTGTAACGTAATTCTTTTGCTGAACTCGATACCGATAGCAGGGGAAAATCCGAGAGCGAACTGTCTTCGATTACCAACCTACGTTACCTTCGGCCGTCCACCCGTCGTTCGTGCATCCGCGAGCCAGCCGGGCGCCAGCCAATTCTCTTTTCACTGACCAGCCGGTATAAACTGGGAGTTGGGGTGGAACAGGCCCAACTCTGCCAAAACGAGAGCTCTGACGGAATCTGTCGGACGAGGCGATAGCTTAACGGACCCTGTCGATTTTTGGGGACGCGTAAATTCGAGAAACGTAATCGTAGGTGCTGATCTTTGAGGTCGCGTAAAATCAGCAAACGCAACTGGATGCACGAACGGGAGCGGATGGTCAGGCTGCTGGGTTGAGGTAGAGAGGGTCGGAGTAAGAGGCAGGCAAATGGTGCACGAGACAGAGAAGAGCGAATCGAGAACGTGAGAGAACGAATCTTAACTGTCTATCGGGATTCCTTCATCAATTAATAAATTGGGAGAACTCACCGGAGCTGGGGCAGCTAATCCGTGGAGGCCGAGAACTGTATCCAAAAGACACTCGGGTGGACACTGCACTAAGGCACTGCACTACACCTCCGGAACACTCACAGGAAATTCATAGAATTTCCTGGATATCGCGAGAACAACGCGAGAACTGTACGAACGAGAACTTGCTATACCGTACCGAAACATGGCAAGAAAAACTATCAACAGACAGCACGGGAGCGCGAGGCAGCTCGTGACACCTCGGTCGGTGCCCCGAGACAGACTGCTTTGACAAAATAGCCAAATTCGAGAACTAATCATTCTGATGATCTGATTGGTCGAGATCCTTATAGTCGATAACTCTTTCGTCTCCCTCCAGTCGTCCCTTTAAACCAAATCGAGAGCGTTCCTTAACGAATCGGTACGTAACTTTTGGAGATCCTCCACAGCCGCTTCCCCAGGTCATCGGGCGACAGCTGGGCACCACATTCTTAACTCTCCTGCCCGAGAGGAACCTCCTGCCCTTAACCGTATCAAAACTATCTCCGCCCGCTCTACAGCTTTGTCCATCTCCAGCGGGGCGCCGGTTCTCACCCGGGCTTCTGCCGATCCGTGGAGACGTCTCCGTCGGGTCGTCTCCTCTGCCGGGCAACTCGGTACGTCGAGACTATCTCCCTGCGGCAGAATCCAGCACCTCGACCGCCACTAAACAATAACGAAATCTTACGAGAGCAGTGACATAACTATACGAATCAACCCGAGAGCGTAGCTTCTGAGCAGGACGGCGACCCGATGCATTTATTATTTGGATTCCATTTAAATTTTAATGTTACGTGTTTTTCGCCAGAGATGTTGGACTTCGAGGGAGTCTCCAGGATTTCGAGTCTTTTTGGTCCAGGTCATTACGCACCTCAATAATAATATGCACAATCGATGCTCAATAAAAAAAAACCTTCAATCGTTGTCACATCAGGTTTTCAAAATCTTGCACCGCAAACGTGCATCTTTGCTGATACACTCTGTATAGAAAGATCGGAATACATCCGATCATATTTTATTAGTACTCGTAAATATGGTTATTTGTTACTAGGTAATTTCCATAGATAACACAATACCAGGTATTACGTTTGAAATACATTTTATTAGTTGCATATATTGTTATTCACATATCGATTGGAAATTCCTTATAAAATGTCAGTGGATATTATTAACTATGACTAAACACAATATTTCATATGAAAATTAACAGAGCAACGAATTGGATAATCAATACTTTCGACATGTCAATATGTGAATATTTTTTTAATTATAATTTTTATCGAAAAATTCGTTTCGAACTTACGCAAGGATGATGGTCGTGTCATTATTAGGATTCGTGGATGGAACGAAAATTGTTAATTGGTCCAGTGCAGCGTTGCGGGACATGATTTCAATTAAATCGTATACTCAATGAAAATGGTGGAACCGCTGATACTATGTAATTGCAAATGAATTAATTATGATATTTTAATTACATAATTTTGTAGTTCCATTTGTTTCCATTCATTTAACATATTCACGTTAAATATTAATCACCCGATTACAAATGCAAGGTACGTACGGTTTAGATATGTAGGTCAACGTCGTTACTCGTCTTTATTATTGTAATTAATCTGAATTCTATATTTCGATAATCATTCTATTGATTCTTATCAAATTTTCTTTTTATGCTGTTATATCCTTCACAATACATCAATGTAGACAGATACCACTTACTTGTGGAGTCCTTGTCTATTTTTCTTTCAATTAGTATCATCCACCAGATCACTGGCTAATGCAATCGTTAATGAATCATCTGTGGTCTGATTTATTGGTAACACCTGGCCCGAAGGTAAGACTGACGGAATTAATAAACTAGTGATGAACTGTGGTTTATTCAATGACGACGTAGGACGCTCTGCTGGTGGTTCGACTGTACCTGGTCCTATGGGAAAAGAAAAGAAAATATTTAACGTACAACGTCCGTAAGTGCTGCAAGAAAAAAAATTGATAAAAAAAGATATATTTTGTACAGACAATATCGATAACTATAATTTATTGATAAATACAATATATCGTACCATAAAAGAAAATACTGGTTATGATGCTATTTAGAGTTGAATAAAAATATTTGAAAATCTATATCATCTTTTTTTTAAAATTGTAAAACCATTTCTTTTCGCGAAAAACAATTTTTCGTCAAAATATATTATATGACATTATTCATCGATTGAATTACGTGAACGGTCAATCCTTCAATTATATATATATATATATATAAAAGATTTAATTGGTTCCCACATTGCGTTATTCCATGGAATTAGCCAGCTGCTGTCATATATCCTACACTACCCGAACGTAATATCACGCTGGAAATCGCCATTACACAGTAATCCCATAATTTCGTAATCGATCGTCGAGCCTCGTAATTATCGATAATACCAGATACAGATTAAAGATAAAAATAGTAACGAACTGCATATAAAAGCTGAGCTAAAATATTAGCATGATAAAAAAAATGCCCTATTAGGATCAACTTGAAAAGCATAGATATGTGGGAGTTAAAAACATTAAAAAAAAATAATTTTTACCTGAATTCAATGTCGCTTCAAGTATATCGTTATACACGGCAGGCGGTATCGGCAGAGAATTATTATAACTTATATGAGGTCTTTCCACCTGGGTTTCTGTAATTAATGATAAATCATGTATTTAATACGATAGCGATCCTTAATTAAAGTCGTAAGAAAATTAGAGGGGATTTTCCCACGTCACATATTTTATTTAACACATGAGAAAGGCACTCGGCATATGTTCAAGTGAAGGGAAAGGGAAATAGTCAAACTGAAGTTAACATCGTTTACTGGGTTCGATACCAAGTAATAAATAGTTTGGTCACCCACAAAAAAAATTCCAATTAATTTTACATATTTTTTGTATTACTTGGAAATCAAAATATATTTCACGTTCACTGTAAAACTATTCTGCCTTATACATACGACTTCCTTGTTCCCGACTATGGATTCAATTTTCTCCACGCAAACCAGGAAATCCAACGCACCTGGTTCGATACCAAAATCACTCGGCGTGTCCGCAAGCTCTTCGCTGAGTTCCTGAAGGAGTCTAATACCCAGGGTGTCGTACAAGTAATCACAATAGTGGCTTAACCACCACTCCGCATCTTCTTCGTCTTCGTCCTTCACGTCTACGGCATCTTCCTCGGAGCTATCTTCCTCGAAATCCGTTGAGAGTACGTCTTCTATCAGGCTTTCCAGTAGATAGTAAGATGCCGAAGAAGGTCCGATTCGACATAGAGCTACGAGCAAGCAAAATAATCGAAGTACTTCCATGACTCTGATAAACTGACTAATAAAATTCTATTGCCCGTACGTTATACTTGGTATCGATTATTTTAACAGATGCTCAATTTTAGCCTTGGTCTTATTTTCATTTCTACACTTGAGCATACACGAAATGACAAATATTTTGAGACGTGATTGTTCGCTCATGGCATTTTATACGAAGGCTCGAAGAATTGTATTTTTTTACAAAAATAAGAGGAGTTCGTTCTGTCAATGATTTTTTATGATTTCACGTCTTCTTATTGTGACAAGAGTTATCTGTCTTGCTTTACGAATTTTATGACTGTGAACATTTTCTTATCTGTATCGTCCAACGTGAAATTGTCATGGATAAATAATAATTGTCATGGATAATCAAAAAGGCAAATTGGTAGATTTTGATATTAAACGATAGAACTATCTATTTTTAATTTTTTAATATATAAGGATACATTTCATGTACGAAAAAATAACTGTTTTTTTCATTTCGAAATTTCTCATGTAAACCCATCTCTGCGCTTTCCCTCAAGTTTATCAATCCACTCTTACAATTTTATATCTCCAACGTATAAAAGTTCCCCTTCAGTCATGGACCAACTTCTTGACATTTCACCAGGATCTCATCACTACAGCTGTTCCCCAGTTAGTGGGTTTCATCCATAACCCTCATTTTTCACTTGGTCACCAATCCGGCATTTCTGTCTACGTGAAGTCGATGGACAAAGAGACAAAGAAATTCAACTCACGACATATACAGGAATCGCTAAAAAAAAGAAACACCTGGAATTAAATATTTTATCCCTTACACTATCAATACAGATTAAAATCCACAGGTGTCCTGTAAGGCGTAGATCAGTCATTTAATACAAGTACAAAAGGTACTCTGAAATAAAAAATTCGAAAACTTATATACAAAAATAAAACTCGAAGAAACGAACGTCTTTGATATGATTTTAATTATCTTAAGAATATTCCAAAAAAGAATTTGAAAATTTCCTCAAAAAATTCTTTCCTCCTCGTTCACACTTTTCCAAATCATCGATATATTTTCTCTACCAAAGTGCCAAGTACAAAAGCAGCTGTACACAGTTCGGCATTAAATATGTAATCGAGATAGATTTAATCCGTTGATTTCTTCCTATTTACATTTGGGACAATCGATTCCAAAGTATATATATATATACCGGTGGCCTTTTTCTACGTATCCGTACGGGGCAGTGTTGGCCCAGATAAACATCGTTTATATTTATATACCGTTATATGCCACACTTGTGCATCAACTATTCTCGATCAATATAAGTGTTGCGCAAGTCCTGGAATAGGAAGTGCATTGCCAGAGGATTAAACGGCTTTTCCCATGTTTCTCAGAGCACAGGGTGCAGGACGGGTGCAAGGACGAGAAGCATCCGCGAGAGATTGCACGTCGCATTTCGGAAATGGATGCATCGCCGTACGGATTCTCATTTGGTATACGGCGAATATGTACGACCCATCACCTAGCCCCGTGCACACCGAATCACATTTAATATACTTTTTCTTTTTATGCCATTAAGGCCCCCCCCCCCCCTTTCTTTCTCCCAGGCAATATCAGAACCGCATACGGCAGTCTCGCGATAAAAAGATTACGTGTTAAAGCTTTTCGTGGACTGCTCTATATATTGTCGTTCAGACAGTTTCACAATAGCCATCGCGAAACTGGGAGAAAGACGAAAGAGCGCTATGTGAGGTTTATGACTTTTCGAAAAGAAAGAGTCAATGGGAAAAGTATGTATTAAAAATGGACTGAAAAATATGCCATACCGGTTAATGCATTGGAACATAACTATATGCAGGTTAAAATTACAAAATTTAACTTAACCCGTTAAAATTTAAGTTTCCCTCAAATTAATTTTTTTCAACAATAATTACTCTCCGGTAAAATAATTAACGTCCGTTTTACAGTTCGATTATATTCTTACCATCAAAACTATCACTCCGTTCAAATTCAGTTTTACCCAAGTCTGCGATAAGATCGCTATGATATTATGGAGTGATAAGAAAACACAAAGGGACCATGTTACAAACGTGATAATAAATTCAGAGGAGACCCATATCACCACGTGTAATTTTCCCTCATGATTCCCAATGCCAACCATGGAAATTAGCATTTTTTCAAAATAAATCAAAACTCTCCTCCACTTTCCCTATCGAAGACAATTAGTTACCTGATATCGTTGATCAGCTTTGAACTTACCGACACTGAACTAAGTGTAAGTTTACTGGCCGCCTAATAGCACAAACTAAGCTTCGCTACCTGACAAGTCGATATATCCGACATACGAACACACGTGACTCCTCAAAACAAAATATATTCCCCTCCGTGTATAAAATAAGAAATGTCTAAATTTCCCATAAAATCGTGAACGCAAGAATTTTAATAACGCCATTAATGACGCTAGACGAGAAAAAAATGTAATCGAACGTAAAGTGCTATCATTAATGCGAGAGGACAACCGATATTGTCTTTATGCTTTTTCGATACTTATGGAGACTCGTTACTCAGCCTCCGTACGGGTATCGGTGTATTTTTTTTCATTTTACCATCTATTTTACAGGCAGCCCAAATTATCCTGTTTTTTGAACGCAGAGAATTCAGCCACGTATTCCCTTAGAAATCTTTCCTCGTAAAGAAGAGACTCGAGTGATACTCGCTTCTCGTATTATCTCATCAAGTCGCACCAGGCTGGCTGGTTTATTGGTTAACGTATATTTCTGCAATGCGGCCTTCAATTGTTCTCGGCACTGAATTACTAGCGAGACTCAAGTGCGTCGAGTGAACATAGCTAATTAGACGTCACGGATGGTAAAACGAAATTAACGTAGGATTAGAATGCAACCGTTCGCCTTGGCTAATCAGACCCACCACTCACCACCTCAAGGCTGTAATCGTATAATCCTGTAAAATAGTTCTTTCTTTATCAGTAACGTAACTAACGGTGCTCGCGGTATCTTTACTGTTATCGTAGCTGTTTGCGTTGGAGTTGCATATCAATTTTGAGAGAGAAGCAAAGTTGAGACAAAAATTTTTTTAACCCGCCACCCCTCTTCCATCCCCTGTCCAATTCTAAATATAATCCACTTACGTAAAACGTACATATACCGCATTACCGTTGCATTTTTACAGATTTGAGATTTTCGAAAAATCCGAGGAAAATTCGCGACTGTACACCATTTCCATTGTCTGTGAGGAATGGCGAAACACTGGCACATTGCGTTTCACGTGCATCGGGTACGTATGCTTGGTATATATACATATATATTACATTTGGTTGCAGCGATCGATGCTCACCAATAGTTATAGACATGCGTATTGCATTAACTTCGTTCATATGGGAAATACAAACTGCAGTCTCTGTGATAGGATCAATTGTAAGTAATATGATTATACGGTATATCAGATGCATAGAATCTTTAACGTTTTCATCCAGCTGCAGTTACTGCTAGTGGAAATTCGCGTCTCGAATTATTTTTAGCGCAGAATTTTTTTTCAATTATTAAACATTGGTATGATTGCCGTTTAATTATTTCACGTGTCGTACGTACATTGGCCGGATATGATGCAGAAGTATGGAGGAAAAAAATGGCTGACGTCATCGGTACAGGTAGAGAAATAAATAAATTTCACCCGTATGCTTTAAGAGGCTTTCATTAATATTTGACTGTAGCATTTTCCGTGTACGTAGTTTGGGGATATGCACGCTTACGTATCGCGAGTTTAATATTTAATCTAATTAGAGTTTTTGGAAGGTAAAGTTTCATCGTTTTAATTACTGTTAATTATGAAAATTAGTAAATTAAATATATACAGATATATTGAAAATACATACTAAAGTCCTGAAGATTCTTTAACTCGATGCCGGTATGTAAAAATACGAATTGATACTTTTCGTAGGTTATGATCGGTTTAAATTGTTTTCGAAAAAAAAAATAACGAGGGAGTGCTTCAGGTAATGAGATAGCGACGAGTATACCGTGTGGATAATTTATTTACAAGAGTAAAATATTATGTACAAGAATGCGTCGAGAGTCATCTGAAACAAATGAATAGGGGAACACACTTGGGTAATAACACGAGATAACCCAAAATCGCAATAGTCATGTGCACAGACATGTTCCTGTTATATTATTGAATAATTGCTACGTCGTAGAAAGTAGTTACAGTAGGGATATACGATAGCGTAGCATGCTACTCCAACGTAGATTTTTTTTTTCATTCTTATACCGTGACATTCATTTACATTTAACACTGTGTATAAGTCCTATCCCGGTTGTGTAGACAAAATGAGTTTCCATTGTTAATATTTTTTTTCATTACTTCTTATATCCCGGTTCCTTTACTTTTCTCGAGTTCCACCCAACGAGAGACGAGGGTTATCGAGCACCAAAAAATTCGACCACGTCATACAGGAAAGAAAGTTTCACTCGGTACAGGATTTTAATTTTTCATATCAGTTCCGATTGAATTTTCCAATTTCCTTAGTCCAGCTGAATACGAAACAGCAAATTGTACGTAGACTCGGGCAATAAGGAGTTTCTATTGTTTTCTTCAAGTTCAGGTAACGCGCTTGGATCGTTCGCTGGAAAAATGCCTTAACGAGTACATGTTTTCGTTTTCATGTGAGCGTAGGTGTGTGCACGTTGTCGGAATGTGACGATTCGACGATTTATCTTACGTGGCGGTTTCGCAATCTAACTTTCTATAAATCATTCTTCATTCAGCTCTGGTACCGTTAGTACCAACCACTCCGACCCTCTTGGTTTCCTGCCCTTTTATCCAGCTTCCCGGTGGACCGAAAGACGAAAATCAAACGAGTATTGATTCGAACACTGAGGAAAATCGATACTTGGAGATTTGATGATTGATTTTGTTATATCGATAAATCGTACTGTAATTTGAATATACATTTCATATATGTGTATACGATTGTGAGGCGCGCCTGTAGTTTTGCTGAGATACAAAAAATTCGCGACTCACGATCAATACGAAGGCCGTATATATTATTTCGTCTTTCGGATCTTCTGCCATTGTCCGAGAGGGGGAAACGAAGGGAAATTGGAAAATCTGTACGAAGCCCTTTCTTTTTCGCTGGCGTCAACATTTTTCCTCGAGTCTGGGAGCAGCTTTTTATTGGCCTGGTGGATATTTGTGAAATTAGCGAAATAAAGTTCACACGACTTTCCAGTGCTCTTCTTTATCTGTTTAGTTAGACCGTAACGATCTGACTAAACGACACGACTGCGGCTTGTAATTAAGTCAACTCGTGTTTCCAGAAGCAGCAATTTCGCACAAAACTCCCAGACCTTTTTCAAGTGCATGACTCAAGGAACGAGTAACGCATAACGCGGAAACACGTGCGAAACATTAAGCATATCATAAAAAACTGTTACGTATGATATTTTACTATACACTGGGTGTCGAATTAATTGTCGCAACGATACAAACTTTGTAGAATAAATATTTCGTGTCTCTGAGCCGAGAATAAAATTAAATTGACTGGACAAATAAAAATGGATACCCGTAAATAATGCGTAAAAAAAATGAAAGTGTGCTGGTAATAAATTTTTCATATTTTCCTTCAAAGTCCTTCCTGTGCTTAATATATATATATTTATTCGGTTGATAAAACGTGCTTTTCCCGAAAATGTCAAAACCTTCAAAATGTTTCGTCATGACGTCACGCGCTACTTATCCCTCGCGCACAAAGTATACATTTTGTCATTCGTCAAGCTTCGACCACGTGTAGCTAAAAGGAGTTATTCGAAAGCGCCTTCGAGGGAAAAATTCTTTCCTGTCGCATAATCGCAATGACGATCGTCAGGATCGTCACAAGGGTCCAGTGGGATGTTCAGTTTGTGTGATGAAACGAATTAAATGTCACAATCTCAGTGTCACAAGAGTTTAAACCTGGAACCCGCTTAAGAATTCCGGTGGTCGTTCGTTATCGCATTGTTTCATATACAAATTCTCCACAAACCGCAAACAACTTATTCTAAGGTTTTGTACAAAATTATATATTCTTATATGTCATTATGTATAGAGTTGGGAAAGTATCTAACGTTCAATCCCCCAAGTACACGATTCAAGTAGTTTCCATTTGTATACTTGAGTCATACAATATCCAAGGGCGCAGTTTGGCTCTGCGAATACATATTCGCCCTAAGAAGAGATACCTTGTTGTGTCTTATCATTGGATTTGAAATTTACTTACTTCCAGCTGTATATATATTATACACAAACCTATATATTCATCTTCGTTAAATTCTCGGTGAATCCAAGGAAGGCAACAAGGTACCTCTTCGAATACGGAATTTATACGATAAATGTCTGCAGCCAATATATAGAGAGATAGTAAAAGATAGAGACAGAGGAGGGGAGCAGTGGAGCGACGGAGAGAAAGACTTCTCGAACGGTGCAACGAGCAATAAAATGCATTGTCACAGGTTGGAGTATTTCTAGAAAAATCGTTCAGACGTTCCGAGTGATTGCTAGTGGAGTTCTTAAGAGAAAAAAAAATCAACGAAGAAAAATAAAAAAAAAGCACAAAGCTTGACCAACGAACGGATACGCTAAAATAAATTTTTCTTACAAACAAGGTGAACAACTTGACAAAATGTTAAGTTCGCCTTGACTAGGTAAAAAAAAAAGAAATAAGCTTGTAAACTTGCGCATGGACCATTTCCGTCATTTATTGTCCTAAGTGAAATCCGATATCCAGAGGGAGCCACGGTATACAGCGCACTCGATCATCCTCCTTCGTAACGACGGTTTTCATCGGGACGATTTCAGAATCGAAAGCAACGAGAATTGACCGTTATTCTTCCGGAAGATGTAGAGCAGATCACGAAAAGACGCAGAGTACAGTTACAAAAGATTCCCAAGATACGAGTTAGACTTAACCGACGTTAAGAAAGTTCAAATCTGGATAAGGTGCGCGCGCATCGAAAGCAGCACGGACGTGCCGAGGGCGGGAAGATTTACGATTTCAAATAAGTACAGAAAGTCCGAGATGAAGCAGCGAAGTAATAGTCTAGCGCGACGTGCGATCGGGAAGTATTAACGTGCTGCTTGAAAATCGACGCACTGGCCTTTCTTCCGCTTCCCGTGATATTGCACAATGTGACATTTCCGGTCGTGAATTCTATACGTAAAACAATACATAAAGTGTTACGGGTCCGTCGAGTCTCTTAAAACGTAACATTTCGCAAGGGACTCCACTCGCTCTGCCATTGTCTTCTTATCTACCCACCGCCTCTATCTCGTCATCTTAGCTCTTTTTATCTTTCTATACATTCTTCTCATGGAACTGGAATTGAAGATGGACCAGTCGACCCGGAACCAAGAAAAATGACGAACTAGAGGACGAGTCTCCTTTCCTTCGTTCACTCTCCATCTCTCTCTCTCTCTCTCTCTCTCTCTCTCTCTCTCTCTCTCTCTCTCTCTCTCTCTCTCTCTCTCTCTC